>PVLA01012834.1:0-41252 GCA_004027455.1 Hydrochoerus hydrochaeris | reverse complement strand
GCTGATCCCCAGCTCGATGGCTGGAACCTTAATTAAAATTCCCACAGCACGGTGGCCACCCTGAACAAAGATGTCACTGCCCTCGGGTGATTGACAGAGACCTCTTCACAGAGACCCCTGGGAAAGTGGGAGTGGCTTTGTGCCATGTGACCGGGGTTCCTTCATAGTCACCCCGAGAGGCTGCTCGGGTGACCCAGAGAGAGCAAGTCACCATCAAGACAGAAACGTGGCCTGCCTGATGGCTGTTGGCTATCCCCAAAAAACTGCCTGAGTTCCAGGGCTCCCAGCGGGACTGCAGGGCACAAGCGGGCGAAGGTGTCCCTCTTGGTCGGCCTCAGCACCGGCTGGGGGACTGGCAGCCTTCCGCCTCCTGTGTGCCCCCTTCAGGAAAGCTCTGCCCTGTGTGACTGCTGAAATATTTGCTCCCCAGAATAGATGCGCATGCCAACGTGGGCACTGCTGCCGACATCGACGGAGGCCAAGGCCGCCTGGGGTGTCCAGGGTGCCTGTGCCTCCTGTGCCCCCAGCACAGCCCGGGCACTCCAGGGTTTCTGAGGTTCCCTGGGGCACTGGGGGAGCTGGCTCCAGACTGCTTCACAGAGACCATGGAAGCGATCCCGTCTTGCCCTGTGTGACCTCGGCTCTGGGCTGCCTGGCTGTGTGTCCTTGGGAGCGAGGTGCCTCTCTGAGCTGCAGTGACATCAGCTCAGGACCTAAGCCTCTGCCGTGGACACTGAGGGCAGCAGAGGGGACAGAGGGAGGCCTCTCGACTGCCCTGTCTCTCGCCAGTCTGTGTGGGGATGAGCTCCCTGCCAGTCATGGAAGACTGTCCTGTCGCCTCTCAGTCACCAGCTGTCCCTGTTCTAGGGGACAGAGGCAGCGAGCTCAGGGACTAGGGTCTGCAGGACAGAGCTGGGGCATGGCTTTGGAGCCACCTACAGCCCAGTATGTGTCCTCTGTTCTCATCACCTCCTGCTCTCCAGGGCCTGGGATCCTGTGACCTCAGGGGCGCAGATTTGGCCCGGTCTCTGCGTGGGTGGCTGAGGGTCCTCTCCGAGCCTGCGAGGCCCCTCTCTGACCGCACTGGCTCCAGTAACAAACGCCTGGGATCAGGAGGGTGTGAGAGGACTCAGCCTGGTGCCTGCTCATACGAAGGGGCGCAGGGGGCCTCCCTGTCTATCTGCCGAGGCTCTGCTTGCACCATCACTGTCACTTATGTGATGTTTGTCACTCTCGGGGCCCCACGCAGCCGTGCCTGGGATCGATGGATCATGTACCGGAACACTGTGTATGGTCCGCCTTCCAGACAGCCATTAGTCAGCCAGTGGTGCGTCTCTCTGGATGCTTAGAAACAGGCTTCTAGACAGGAAAGCATGTCTGTTAGTCTAAGGATGTTGCAGGGAGGGTGTCGTGTGGGGTCGGACGGAGCCCCGAGTGCCGTGGGCAGAGCTGACTGCAGCCGCAAAGGCAGGGAGCCTGCGGGGCACCAGGGCAGAGATGGGGAAACGGGGTCTTGAGTGGCTGGGACAGGTGGGTCACAGGTGAGCAGGAAGTGAGAGGTGCAGGTAGGGACAAGTGTGTGGTGGCAGGCGGGGGGTGCAAGAGGGGCGGGGGACACAGCCACTGCCCAGGGAGGTGGCTGCTCCCTGGCTGTGGTGCCAGGTGCGATGGAGAGAGTAAGGGTGTGCAATACGGGGTGCATGCACCGCCCGGGGTGTGCAGCTCGGGGCCTGAGTGTGCCCACCCACCTGCTGGGGTTCGCCCCTGGCCAGCCTCACTTCCGCCCTGCAGGCCAGGGGTTGGACAAACAGAAATGCAGCCAGGGCAGTGACAGACTGGAGGAGTGGGATCAGAGTGCTGGGGCAGGGGGCCAGGGACGTGGGGGTGCCCCGATATGGAGAAGGTGGGTGGCGCATCCTTCCCGAGGCCAGGCTTGGGCTGGGTGGGAACGCAGGCGGCTTGGACCCGGGCGAGTGCCGGTGTCACACAGACCACGCAGGCTGCTCCTGCCTGCCACGCACCCCGCCCTGCCGACTTTCGGGAAGCCTTAGGCCTCTGGGCACCCACACGCTGCTGAGGTTAATTTTTAATGCCACTCTGGTAAATATTTGATGCTGCTGCTTTACCAGGAGACCTGGTTCTACATTAAATGCCACAAAATGCCCCAAGCTGCTTCCTCCGTGCCACAGGGACAAAGAGTCTGCTATCCCCTGCCGGGAAGTGTTCAAAGCGAGTTCTGCATCACTGTCCTACCGGTCAGCTGTCCATTAGCTGTGGGGGCAGTCAGGAGGCTTAAAATGGAAAAGTGCGAAAGCCTGCAGCTTCCAAGGAGCAACAGCAGGTCGGGTGACAGAGAGGACACGGATGGCCTCTCACTCATCTCCTGGACACAGGCCCCATGGTTCTGGCTGTGATGGGGGAGGAGGAGGAAGCCTGGGAAGGGGAATGGGCTTGCAAGGTTCTGAGGCATGAGTAGGAGCTGCCTGAGGCTGGGGAGCCCAAGAGGATGGGACTTAGGTAGCCTCCTGGGGCCCCCAGAGACCTGTAGGATAGGACAGCCACTCAGGTCTGCATGAGTGGCCATCTGTGGCTTGGCCTCTGCTTCTCTGGACAGTTGAGAAGGCGGAATTGCTTCCATGGGCTCTGTGAAGCAGTCTGGAGACAGCTCCCCCAGGGTGGAAAGGAGTGAGCCTGCCAAGACTGGAGGAGACCAAGGTGGAGAAGGCAGTGTTGCAGGCCCAAGAACAGTGTGTGCAAAGGCCCTGAGGCAGGGAACAGGTGTGTTTGTGACTCAGAAGGAAACTAACAGCAAGAAGATAGTGAGAGAAGTGGCTCCGAGCGCAGGTGACAGAGGACATAGGAGGGTCCAGGTTTTTTTTTTTTTTTTGTACCAGGGATTGAACTCATGACCTCACGCTTGCCAGGCAGGCGCTTAAGCCGCTGAGCTAAATCCCAGGCCCCCATAGGTGGGTCTAGGGTAAGAGTGACCTTATTCAAGCCTTTCAGGGGCAGGACATGAGCTAATCACAACTTCAGCTTCTGTAAATCAGGAATCTGGGTGTGGCCCGGCTGGGCTGGAGAAGACCATGTCCAAGTTCACGCACAGGCCCCTGGCTGGGGACAGCAGACACTTGGCCTCATGGTGGCTGCTGCCTCCCCTACACAAGGCCCTGATGGAGATAGCACAGGAGATGCCCAGTCAGAGGAAGCCACAGTCCTCCCGTGGCCCCAGCACTGTCCACAGTAGCCTCACCTGGTCCTGGAGCAACAGAGATTATATCACTATCCTCATTGGCTCAGAGACAGGCCCAGAACCACACCTTCTGGTCCTGATTGGCCCTCTATGGACCACACCTCCATCTCTTAGCCAATTATATACCAGGGGTGGGGCATAGTAATGGATTCATCCAATCAGAGTCACCCATCAAGTTGGGGATGGGTCAGATTGAAGTATTAAGGACATTTCCAACTCTTCAGCAGAACATGAAGACACCTGTTCCTGCTCCCGGCCTG
Organism: Hydrochoerus hydrochaeris; assembly: GCA_004027455.1. Classification (NCBI taxonomy): domain Eukaryota; kingdom Metazoa; phylum Chordata; class Mammalia; order Rodentia; family Hydrochaeridae; genus Hydrochoerus; species Hydrochoerus hydrochaeris. The sequence goes on along the minus strand of PVLA01012834.1, from coordinate 37,739 downwards.
GGGGTGGAACAGAAATGAACGGTGTTTGTAAACTGGCCACCAGATGTTTGTAAGTTGGCGAAGCTGCATGACAAGGAGGCCGTCATGCAGGCAGGAGCTGTGTGTCCAAGACACTGCACTTTGATCCAGGTGGAGGTGTCACAAGGCTCCTACAGGTTCCTTCAGAAAACATTTATGGAGCAGATGCCACATTAGGTGGCTTCCACGAAGCAGCCACTGCTGCCTTGAAATCAGCTAATCTCAGCGCTCTGGGGAGGCTGTGGCAGGAGGATCACAAGTTTGAGGTGATGCTGGGAAACTTGGTGAGACCCTGTCTGGAAAAATTAAACAAGGGCTGGGGATTTATCCCAGCACCCCAACGGGGAAATAAGCTCTGTCAGAGACACTGCGTGTGTCCACGCTGTCCCCCGGGGTTTCCGTGATGTGGGTGTGCAAAGGGTGTTCGCCCATCACCTGGGGAGACCCAGGCCTGGCCCCTCAGGGCCTGGTAAATGAAGCTTGCTCTGATGAACCTTCGGACCCCTTTCTCTCTGGTCCCATGTTAGTGTCCGTGGCATCTGTGACATACTACCGCAAGTTCAGTGGCTTCAGGCAGCAGATTTATTCTCTCAGTGTCCTGGGACGGCACCCTGAAATGAGCCCAGGACAGCCAAGATCGGGGTTTGGGAGCTGCAGGGAGAACCCGCTCCCCTGCTTTCCCAGCTCCCAGGGCACCGAGTCCTCAGCCAGTGGGTCCTCTGGAGGGCAATGACCCATCCTCACTGCTGCTCCGCCTGCCCTGACCCTGTCCTGTCCCTTCCCGCCGCCTCCTCCCTGAGCAGAAAATTCCAGAAACTGGGCCCTGAGATCCCCAACTTCTGTGTCTGCTCCAGCGCCCCCTATCAAGGGTGGGACAGAGAGGGGGTGGCTGAGCCCATGTCCCCCAGCTTTTAACCAGTGGGAGTCAGTCTGTCCCCCGGATGTTTTGTGAGCTGCAGGCAGCTCCTCCTTGTGCCTTTTACCCTGTGAGCTTCCCACCCTGGCATCGCCGTGAGGGCAGCGCCTGGTCCTCACCGACACCCCATGCCCCACCTGCACTGCCGCCTGCAGGTCAGGGCCTGCAAGGGCCTCTCACCTACAGCGGCCTCAGGGGTCCCTGTGCTGTCTGCTTTTTTTGTAAAATATGGTTCATGATCCCACCCCACCCCCGGGGTGGCTGTGCCAGCACGCCCCACCCCGCCCCCAACCCTGCGCCGCCCCCTGCCCCACAGCCCCCACTGCATAGAGGGGCGCTTGCTGGAGCGCTTTGCACACTCTTCACCTGGCAGTGAGTCATGTTGTGCCTCGTGACGCCTCTGCTTTTGTCACAGGAGTGGTTATTGTCACAGACTCATAGCTATTGTCACAGACTCTCCAGCGTTCTGGAAGCCACATTATTATTCAAATTGCCAGGTGCTCGCTTATCTCCTGCTTGGGCTGCAGACGCCAGCCACCGCCCTGCCAGCTGTACACCTCCTCTCTCTTCTCTTCCCTCTGCGGGCACCGCCTGGTGCCAGGCCCAGCACCCCTCACAGGGCTGCTTGGCTTCTGACCAAGCAACCTCTGCATCCCCCGCCTGCCAGGCCACTGTGCTAGGTCGGATGGATGGCAGTGTGGTCCGGTAGTTAGCAACCTGGGCTGGACCCCCCAGTTGTGACCCTGGGATGGTCGCACAGTCTGTGGGCGCCTTGGGGCCCTGGTCAGGAAACTGCGGTGAGGACTATCCCAGCTCACGGGTCTACTGAGCCATAGGGAAGGGCTTGGGCCCATCCATCAGCCCTGACTCTCAGCCCTTACTAGGGTTGGAAGTGAGCTTCCTGTCGGCTCCCAGCACCCTGGGTCAAGGCCTGATGCCTTTGGGAGCTGCAGTGGCTGCCACGGCTGCAGCCGTGCCAGGAATACCTGGAGTCCCACCTCCAGGCTGCTGTGATCCCCCAAACACCCTCTGCAGGCCGCTGCCCTCCCCACCAGTGCTCCGGAAACCTGCCTGGCCACTTAGCTCCACCCCTCCCAGGCCCAGACCCCAACACTCAGACCCTCATTGTGGACACAGCAAGGGGCTACTGCACGTCTTTTGGGGTTCTTGAGGGTGTCCCTAGAGCCCACAAGACTGACAACAGCCAGCACTGAAGAGGGTCCTGCAGACCTGCAGGGGCTGAGGGCACCTTGCCCAGGGTCTCACAGATGGTGAGACTGACTCCAAGGCCAGTGGCCCCTCTACAGTCCCACAGGGGACTGTGGCCTGCGGGATGTTACAGAGGCCTGCGGGAGTCAGCCAGGCTGCGCAGGACATGTGCTCAGGACAGAGGCCTTGAAGGGTGGCTAGGAGTTGGCCAGGTGAAGCAGAGGCATCACAAGCCGGAGCCTAGCTGGGGCGACTTAGTGAGGGAGGCCCTGTCTCAGAATCAGTAAATAAATCAATCAGGCAAGGGGGACCCAGACTCCCCAGGGACACCCACATCCCCGGATGCTCGAGCCCCTCCCGTGGAACAGCCATATTCACGCAGCACCCACGCGCCTGCGCCTCTCAGCACTGTCCCCTCTGGGCAGCCCGGGCCCCCTCCTTCAGCAGCCACGCTGCTAGGGGGACAGTGAGGACAAAACGGGCCTCCGCGGGTTGGGTTCTGGCGCAGGCTCTCCTGGCGGTTCCCTGCACGGCTGGCTGGCTCCAGGCTGCGCGCCGTCCCTGCCTGGCGTCGCTGCCTTTCCCAAGTGGCGTGGGGCCACCTGGCTCCTCTCGTTCTTGCCCGTCTGTTCCCGCCTCCTCCTCCCCGGAGACCCCGTGTTGCATCAGGCATGGGCGGAAAACTCCGGAAACCGCGTCCTGAGATCCTGATCTTCCGCGTCTGCTGCAGCGCCCCCTATCGAGGGTCGGAGAGAGCAGGGTGGCTGCTCTTGGTTGAGATTCTGCCAAACCCGTTGCCTTTTGCCACCCTGGTAGGTGGCCCGTGTCCCCCAGGCCCGTTTCAGGGCTTCTTTGAGGAGGGGTGTGGGGAGGGGGTGCCGGGTCACCTCACAGCAGGCCAGGGGTCACCCATCACTCTCAGGCTTGCCCTCAGAATGATCTGGCCTACTTTGGGCTGATTGGGCCGATATAAGGTGACGTCTCCCTGACTTATGAATTCTGTTACAATTTATTAAATAGGCTATCTTTTAGAACAGTTTCAGGTTTACAGCAAAAATAGAGTGGAACTGGGTTCTGGTGGCCCGTGCCTGTCATCCCAGCACTGGGGAGGCTGAGGCAGGAGCGTTACCACAAGTTCGAGGTCAGCCTGGACTACATAGTGAGACCTTGACTCAACAAAACAAAACAAAACAAAACAAAACAGGAAAAGATCTCAGTGGAATACATCTATTTAGAAAAATATCTTTAAAAAGAAAACGTGAGTGGAAAGTACAGAAATGTTTCATGTTCCCCATGTGGCATTTGTAACAGTGTAACAGTGGACAGGCCATGTCCATGCCACAGTGTACTAGAGGCCACACTGTACGTCAGGGCTGTGAGTATAGGCCTCGGTTCCCACAGTTGGGAATGACCTTCCGGGGGGACATCTGGGTTCTTGACTTTGCACTGTGACCCTCACTGCTGGACCACCCCGGTCTGGTCACATCACGCCCAGGTGCGTGCTGGCTGCTGCCTGCCGCCAAGGCCACGCGAGGTCTCTCCCACCGCGCCTCCCGCGTGATCCCTGCCGTGTGAGGGCGAAGAAGAAGGAAGGCGGGCGCTTCCTCTGGGGCGCGTTCAGCAAGTGTTTCCCGATGCGGCTGTAATTTACATCTCTCTTATTTTAGGCTTCAGATTCGCCATTTGACAGTTTCTGTCTTCTTGGCAATTGGTCTGCTGAGGCTCCCTCTCCCTGGGTCCTCCGAGAGATTTCTCTTTTCTTGGAAATGCACCGTCTCACGGAGGCTCTGCGGTACGCTGCTGTGTTAGCGCGGGTGGAAGTTCTTCTCCTTCTCCCCTCCCGCTGCTGTCTTTATGTGTCTGCTCGGCTCATGTGCGTGGAGGTCAAACAGGGAAACTACAGGCGCGAGACGCGGGCGCGCTGGTGGCATGTTGGCTAGGCTGCTCCAGCGGGGTGGAATCAGTGGCAGCTGCATATCTAGGGGATTTTCGGGTATCACACAGGGCCCGAGGCGGGAGACTGCACAGCGGCCGAGTGCGTCCCACAGCGCCCCAGGCCTCAGGAGCCGCTCAGCCAAGAAGACAGCAAGAGATCAAGGAACGCAAGATCAAGGATGCAGTGCCACACCAGGTCAGAGGCCCAGAAGCTCCCTGGGAGGAAACATGCAAATCTGCCATGAAAAGCCAAAGAAATGGAGAGCGAGTCCAAAGGCGACAACAACAAAGGGCGCATCTGCTCTTCCTCCTTCCTTTTCCGGCTGGGCCATCCAGGCTGCAAGCCTATTGGCTGCTGGCAGCTACAGCCGGGGTGGGTCATCGCCTCTGTGTGGGCCTATGCCCTGTCAATCATCCACAGGCACCCGGAAGCTGTGCTCTGCCCATCTGCCGGGCACTTCCACCAGTTAAAGGGATGCATCCTGATGAATGGTCGTAGGTGGTGCTGGCGCTGTGGGGAGAGTTGAAGGAGGTCCGGTCTGTGTTCACCTAGAAAGTGTTCGCTGCAACACCCAGAAAGTGTCCCCAGCTCCTTGGCACCCCGTGGAGAGCCGGAGAACCCTGGCAAGGTTACCATTCCCCCTGCAGAGGCGAAGGGCGGGCTCCAGGCCAAGCCCAAAAGCAGGAGAGCCGCGTCCCTGCTCAGAGACAGCGCGCAGAGAGCAAGCAGACGCTCCGAGCATCCCCTGGGTTATTTGTTCCGTCCAGGCCTCCGGTGGGCCGGACTTGGACCAGGCTGTCCACCATGGGCCACAGCTTAGCCGGCCAGGCGGACACTAACTCGCCAGGACTCTTCCCAAGTGTCTAACCCAGTGTCCGGGTACCCGGCCCCATGAGGCTGACCCTTACAGCTGCAGTGGGGTGAATGAAGGGGTCACGAGTGAGGGACCCTGGAGAGGAGGTGGGGTGGGGCTGCAGGGAGGCCAAGTGTAGACAGAAGAGGCTGGCGGGGTGGGAATCTGCCACCGGGGACGTGGCCCAGAAAAGCACAGGCTGCAGAGACGACCTCTGAAGGAAGGGAATTTGCAAGTGGGTTGATTGGATATTGGGTGTGAAAGAGAGAGACCAAAGGTATTATTTACTCAGCTCAGGAAATTTGTGAGCAAAACAGGATTGGGGAAGAAGCGTGGAGCTCTGTTTTAGGGTGTAGAAGTTTAAAATACTCTGTAAGTCACAGCGCCTGCCTGGGAAGCGCCTGGGGTTGTGAGTTCATTTCCTGGTGCTGGGGGTAGCGGGGAGGCAGAGTTGCCTGGGACATGGAGTTGATGCCAGGGAGACAATCTGGCTATAAACGGGACATCTGAGAGGTGAGGGTTTGAGGTTGGAGAATTGTGAGCATAGACAGGATCTAAACCTGGACAGGGGATGGGGGAGGGGTCAGGAGGGGGGAGGGGTACACACAGGACCCAGGCAGGAGGCCAGGGGTGTAGGAGAGAACCAGGTGAGGTCTGGAGGTCCTGGAATCAGGAGTGACCAGTTGAGTCCACCTGCTGGGGACAGCTGACAGGATGGAGAGCTGACCCCAGAGTGACATGGACAAGTTCACTGCCCTTGACCAGGAGCCTTGCTAGGGGTCCCAGGACCGTGGAAAAGTGAGATTGGAGAGCAGAGGATGAACAGTCCTCCCTTCTCCTTCCGTGCCTTAAATCTTTGGCTTTATTAGAGTCCCCGGCAGTTAACCTATCTTGTTGTTTGCAGAAGAGCCAGTATTTGGACCTAATAGTTTCTTTTGCTGTTTTCAGCTTCGCCTCAGTTTTAATTTATCTGTCACTTTCTCATGTCTCCCTCGGGTTGGTCTTTCTTTGCTAACTTGTTGAGCTGGATATTACCTCCTGTTTTCTGTTTATTAATAAGACCAGTGTTTGAGGCTGGGAATTTTTCCTTGAACATTGCTCCTGGTGACATTGCGTGGGCTCAGAAATGTTCTTTTTAATCTATAAAAAGGTTTTAAAATTTTTTGTCGTGAGATTTTCGTTTCAGTTTTGTTACTGTCTAGCTGTTCAATAGTTTCTAGTTTTTGGTTCCGTTTGACTCCACAGTTATTTTAAAGAGTTATAAACATCCTGACATCGAGTTCGGCTTGTTTTGTGGTTGGCTATAAGTGGTTCCAACCTTGATTATGTTGTGATCAGGAATTGCAAAAGTAGGTTCTGCTTAACGCAGACACACACAATCATGGCCTCATCGGCGATGTCCTGGGAGAGGTGACGTGATTGCAGCGGTGCCTGACCTCTCTGACATTGCCCTCCTCGGCTCCCACCAGCCCCTTCTCTGTGGTACTAAACTCCTAAGCAGCCCTTGCTGTCAGATCTGCCTGGGGACCTTCGTCACTGACACTCACAGGGTGACTTCTTTTTTTCCTCTCCCTGTTGCATACCCAGCTTCAGCTCCGTCTGCTGTCCTGATCACGGTCATGGTTCCTGGTTTCTATTTGTTGCTGCGTTTCCACCCATCCTTTCTCTTTAAATGGGCCAAAGGAACATAACATAAAATCTACCGTTTGCACATTCAGCGGCGTTAAGCACACGTCTCCCTGAGTCACCCCACCTTCGGTGCATTTTGCTTGTGATCTCTCTGTGTCTTTTTTAGCAAGTGCGCATGGCTCATTTACTGTAGTTTATGATATGTTTCTGCTTTTATAGCTTTTGTGGGGGTTGTCAATTTTCACCATATGGCCTGTGTTTTCTTTGTTTTATTTTTTGTGTATGTATCTCCTGATAATTTGGAAAGCTGTGTTTTGATCCCATGGTTACCTTCATAATTACAGTGTGATGTGACGCACCCCATCCTTCCTCTGAACAGTGCTCAAAATTCAAAAGTTTCTACTTACCCTCCCTTTCTCTCCTTTCCACCAACTTCTGTTAGCGGATTAGATTCTTTTTCTGTTGACTTCTGTGTCTCTAATTGTACTTCACCTTCTGAGCAATTATTTAGAAGCCCAGCTCCAGTGAATAAGACATAATTTATTTATATCACCTCCCTCCATTCCTCCTACTTATCATTATTTATCAGACCTCGGTTGTCTCCTTCACTCTTTTCCATAATAGTCCTAATCTTCAGATTTGCTGCCCACGTGGTCCTGGAGTTAAACAGATTCCGTGCTGGCTGCCAGGACTCTTGGCTGAGTTATTCCATTTACACTTTGGCTTGCTAGGTCATAAATCTAAGAGGGGATTATGGAAACTCTAATTCAAATATACGTCCTGCATGTTTTCCTACTGGCTTTGTACCTCAGAGATGCTTTGTGTGGGCTTAAGTTCTTGGCTCATTTATTCAAGAACTATTTATTGAGCTTCTACTGTGTGCCAATTACTTTCTCATCCCAGACAATACAGCAAAACCTACAATGACCTTGGCCCTCTTAGAGCCCAGTGGATGTCTACTCCAAAGGTATTGGCTGCATTGTGTCATGTGACCACCCTCTTGGCCCTGTGGGCTTCCACTTCCACACCATTGGCTGCATTGTGTCATATGACCACCCTCTCAGCCCTGTGGACTTCCTCTTTCACCCCATTGGTTGTGCTGGGTCATGTGACCACCCTGGTCTGCAAAGGAATCTGGGAAGGTTAGCATCTATGGCTGGGCTATGAGCTAGGCCATTTATGGTGCCTGCACAGATGAAGTTTGTGCTTCTGTTCCTCACTGGCTTGTTTGCAGCTTGACTCTGCCAATCAAAGAATTGGCATGGGCCTGTCAGGATACCCACAGGCCTGTTGCCGCACTCCGGCCCCTGCCCGCTGCTGTTGGAGGCGCACACTGGTGTTTTCGCCATGCCTCGGTGTGGTGCTGTTCTGTACAGTGGTGAGATTCCAAGGTGCGTAATGGATTTTGTTGTCCTCACAAATGACATCTGTATCTCTTTTAAACAGTTTTTAGTTTGTTATGACAAGGCTGACCATATAATTTATCATCCCAATCCAAATACTCTTGAGGGAGAAATGGGAACAATATTAAAAATTGTGTCAAACAACAAGCACCAGCTGGGACTGTCCCGTATCATGCAGCCGAGTTTGGGCAGACAGGTACTCCACAGTTTTATAAATGGAACTGATCTCCTCCAGATTGGAAATTACAGTGGTACCTGGGTTCAGGAACCTGATTCTTTCCATGAAGAATCATGGTCTCAAACCAAGTTGGATGAGAACCAAATCTAATTCAACAGCGAGGTTCAATGTTGACCTCATGCAGAATTTGATTTGGTTCTTGTCCAGTTCGGTTTGTGACCAGTCATGGACGGAAGTGTCCCCAGACTGAGACACCACTGCCCTTTTGTGTCTGCACTTTGTTCTAATTCTGTTGACTCTGTTAGATTTTCTGTGGAGATTATTGCACTTACTTATGATGTTGGTCCTTCTGTTCCAGTGCAGATTCTGCTTTTACTTTTTTGTCCAGTTGTTGGAGCTGGGGTCTCTAGCGCTCTCCAGAGCCAAAGAGACTGCAGACTTCTTACAGCCCTGAGGCCACATTGCCAAGGATGGGACGCACATTCCAAGAAAGCCCACACCTCCCGTCTCTGAGGTGCCAGAGAATGTCCTTAGCAAGTTCCTTTGGGGGAGATGCCCTGTGACGTTTTGTCTCCTTCTACTTCCCCAGAAAACCCCTTTGCTGTGCCTCAGAATGGGGGAGGCAGGATGGGACACACCCTGCACAGCCTCGAAGACAACTTCGACAGGGACACCGGGGAGAGCCGAGGCAGCAGTGCCAGCAGCGGCGGTGACGGCGGTGGTGGCAGCGGCAGAGAAGGAAATGCCACCTGTGCCCAGATCCCTCTTCCGTGGACTTTTAAGATTCAAAGTAAACTCAGGGGTGGGGACCAGGGGTGCCAGGAGGTTCTGAGCCTCCCGTCTGCAAGCAATAGTTCTCTTTGGGGCTGGTGGCTTCTGAGAGGTGACTCATGGACTCGGTTGACTGACACAGAGCGGTCCTGGCTGAGTCCAGCCAGAGGGGTCTAGGCCTTCGAGTCCCACCCATGGTCCAAACCCCGGAGCTAACCCCTGCCCCGTTCCTTCCAATAGTGCCCCTCGGGTGTCTCTGCCCAAGGGTTGGGTGTGAGTGCGTGTGAGTGCGCGTGTGTGTCCTTTTGTTTCTCGGTTTTTATTGGGGTTGCCCTGGAAGTTCTCCAGTGGGCATGGGTCACCCCGTGGCTGGGGGTTGCTGCCATGTCCTTTCTTGTTACAGCCAGCAGCTCTGAGCCAGATGGGGGTGGCTGGGCACAGGGCCCAAGGCACAGCCGTGCTGTGCCTCCTGTGGCTCGGGGGGACTTGAAAACACCTGAAGGGGTTGTTTCTTATGGAACTGGTTCCTGTGACAGTAATAGTAAGGAATGTGTCTTGGCCAGTCACAGGGCAGCCACCAGGCTAGGTGCTTTACGCACGCTCTGTGAGGCCCCTGGGAGGCGGATGTGACTGACCCCTGTGGAAGCAGCGCAGAGTGGGGACGGATGCCGGGTTCTGGGGCCAGGGAAGGCCACCTTCAGTTTGGCCTCAGAAGTGTAATACCCAAAATCCAGGTCACAAATCCCCGGATGCGAGTGGCTCTGTAGCCCAAGGGCTCACCACAACCCCTGAGGCACCTCCAGAGACTTCCCAGCAGGGCACTGTCACCCCAGACTCCTCAGCACCACCTGAGGGTCTGTCCACTCACACATACTGGCTGAGTGGTGCCATGGGCCCAGCAGTGACAGCGCCGAGAGGTCCTCCCCACGAGGAGGAGAAACAACATGGGATCTTTGCAGATGGGTGAGGAGGCTGTGGGGAACCCAGGCGGAAGGTCCTGGGGTGCATCCACTGTAGCACAGGGCTTCCACACAGACCTGGATGCCTGGAACACTTGCCCATGGGTCACCACCACCACGCCACCCCCACCTTCCAAAGGGTGCACACGGGAGTCCCCAAGGCTACACTGCCAGTGTAGATGTGCTCATTGCATCTGTGTGAGCAAACCAGAATCCCAGCTCATAGCTCGGTGTCCCCCAACCTGTGTTGTCATAGAGCTGTCCCCAGCATCCCCACACGGACCGGCTATCTGTGCTTCTAGCTGGGCAGGAGGACCACGAAGAGACAAATGTTAAGGATGAGGACAGCCACCGGGGGAAACTTGCTGAGGATCCAGTCTGGGCACCTGCTGGCCGGCCCGTGTGGCCCTCAAGTGGCTTCGCCAGGACGCTCTGTGTCAGTCACCCAAGTCACCTGTGGCTTCGCCTGAGGTCCCGAGCAGGGATGAGCATGGTGTCCTTCCCCTCAGTGCCCTGTGCCCCAGAATGTGTTCCAGGGCCATATCCATGTAGGTCAGCAGTGTCCCTGCAGGGTGATGGACCGGTCAGCCCAGCTGAATCAGCCCACACCCGCATTCCCTGTGGGGCCCTCCAGAGTGAGCGGAAGCTTGGGGTGTGAGTGGGGTGCCCAAGATCCCGATTCTGGCATCAGCTCTGTTGCTAAGAGCAGCGTGACCTCGGGCAAGGCCTGTGTCCTTGCTGCCTCAGTTTCCCCACCCGTGAGAGGAGTCAGCCCAGGTACCCAGAGGCTTCTGGCTTTCTGAGTGCCTGGCTGGTGCTCACAGAAAAGCTTCTGCCAAGCAGGGTCTGGTGACCTGTCTCCTGCCCTGTGGGCACTGGGGTAAGAGGTCAGAGGTCACTGATTTGCATCCCTTTGGATTTGAAACCTTCTAGGAGGGTGTCCCTGGCCACCAGTGGTCTTGAGAGTCCCTGAAAGTCCCCACGGGGGCTGACGGTCCAAGACCCACAGAGGAGAGGACCACTGCCCCAGCCCTGCTCCCTCCCTGCTGGTGCCTTGGCCGGCGGCCTGACCTGGGCCCCCTGGGCTCACTGGCCAAGTGCAGCACCTCAGAGTTGCCCAGGACAGGAAGGGGCAGAGTCCTGTGCCCATGATACTGTGGCCAGGGACATGCCAGTCAGTAGCGGGTCCCCGGAAGTCAGATCCAGTCCTAGGTGGCCTCCTAGGGTCAGGGCTCTTCAGTGATGCCCAGGCCTGACTTTTCAAGTCACTTCTCCTTTCTGTCGTCTTCCTCCGGGCCCCACCTGTAACGAACGTACCATCATCCGTAATGATAACGCTAAACGTCCCGAAGAAAAGAAGAGGAAGACCGTGGCTCACCCACTATGTGTCGGTCACGGGCCCCCTGTCCGGGTGACTCCTTCCCAGCGGGAACCCTGCCGTTCACGACCAGCAGTCTGCACCTTCCTCCCAGCCGTGCGTGGCTTGGTGGCTGTGTCTTCCAGAATCTCGGCATCCGGGCACCCAGACAGGAAGCTCACACGACTGAGACTCGCCCGTGTGCAGCAGGCCTTACAGAGACCACGTGTGCACACATACACACGTGCACACGTGTGACTCGGCAGGCAGACCTGTCCCCTTTTGGGTCCGCAGCGCTTTGGGAGCCAGCTGCGGTTTCCCCCACCAGGCAAGGTCAGGAAAGCCTGGGGCAGGAACAGGGTGTGGTCTGCTTAGGCCCAGAGGTGTCCTGGCTCCAGGCCCTGGAGGAAGTCCCCTCTGGTCACTTCAAACAGCAGGCCTGTGGTGTGGCCTCACCCTGGTGGTCCCTTGGACCTCTGTACCTGCCTGGCTAAGTCCCCCTCACAGGACTGCTGGAGGCCATGCCCCGTGGGAACTCGGTGCCCCAGCAGCAGGTGTGGCAGGTTCTCACTGGCCTGCTCTTTCGGCTCAGCTCACTGGCCCCGGCCCACAGAAGTGCCCTTGGGTGTGGAGTGAAGGTCCTCCGTGGGGTGGTTCTGGTCAGGGTGGAAGGACAGAATGGCAACACTCGGCCCGCCCGCTCTGGCGTGACAATCTGGGGTCAGGAGCGCAGTGGGACCCTTAGGGGATCCATCTCCCAGTCCACCTGGTCCTTTGGGTCACCCAAGCGTTCAAAGGGCCGTAAGTGGGTGACCTTACCAGACTGGGGTCACATTCCATTCCTCCCAGAAACCAAACCTGCACACGAATAAGGAGCCCTTGCCCATCCCACCCACCCGTGGAGATGACCCTGATGGTGGCATTGCCCTCCCTGGCCCCACCCATTTCCGGTCCAGGACCCAGACAGAGTTGGTGCTAGACAGACGCTTGGCAAGTGAGCAGATTGGACCCTTCGTCACCCTGTAGCCTGAACTATTTTTATATCAGAGCCCTGACCCTCATTGCCCCTTGACAGACTGAAATTCAGGGCTGCTAGGATGCCGGCCGGGAGGGGCATCACTCACAGCGTTGTCACAGGAGCAGAGCAGGACCCTGGGCCCCTGCGGAATGGCCCCGAACCGCCCTGCGAAGCGGGCAGAGCCCTCTCACAGCAGTGCTGGCCCAGAGCCTGGGCTTGCGCCCCAGAGGGTTTCTTCTTGGAACGTGCCTCAGTTTCTCACACCGTCTCTTCCTCTCCCTCCCCACCCTTGTGTGAAAGCTCGTGGGTAGTGTCACGGTCACATCCCCGACCAGTGAGCGCCCAGGTGACGTGCAATAAGGACGTGGGGACACGGCAGGGAGCCCCCCCCAAAAGGTCGTGGTCCTCCCCAGGGCCAGCTGGGTGAGGGTGTGCAGGTCGGGGGGACAGGGGCCTCCCCTCCGTGCTGGAAACCCCAAATTCATGTGGCAAGGTGGGGTCTCGGATGCTGATAACCAGGAAAACCAAAAAAACCAATCCTGTCCCGCCGAGTACCCTCCCCTGTGACAATGACATGTTTTACACTGACCGCTGTCACGCTGCTTTTGTCTTTATATACAGTAGTTTTTATAAAGATGTTGTTAGGTTTTAATAAAGGAGTGTCACATCCACTGTTCCGGGAATCCGAGTGTGCCATGGTGTCCTGAGTCGCACCTTCAGGAGGGTGCTTTGTCACTGCTGAGTGGAATCTGGGGTGTCAGCCACAGGTAGGGGTTGGGAGGAGCTGGTCACACAAGTTCACCCCAAGGACCTCAGCAGTCCAACACTGAGCAGGTGGAGTGAGGGATGGAGCCGAGGGCACTGGTCAGGTTGGGGACAGCCAGGCGCTCTCAGTGGGTCCCTTAGTCTTCCACTTACCCCTGTGTGCCAGGCTGGTGCTATGCTTTGACGCAGGGCCCTATGTTCATGGCTTCCAAATGTAACCACGTACCAGGGTGGGGCCTTGGGGGCGCCATGGGCATTGTGAGCTCACCAGCTGCTGGTGAGAGCGGCTTCATAGGGAGCAGAGGGACCTGAGCTGGCACCCTGCTGTCTCGCTGTGTGACACCCTAGCTGGGTCGTGCTGCAGCCCACAGCTCTGGCTGGATTCTGGGCAGATGCCAGAGCTGGGCTCACGGCTCCAGAACTGCCCCAGGCCCCAGCAAGCTCCCTGTGGATCCCCACTTTGGTATTCAACAAGGGTGCAGGAATAGACTGAGGTAGGAGCTGCAGACTGGGGTGCATGTGGCCCCCACTTGGTGCACACATGTAGAAAGTGGTCCCAGGCCTCTGGGGGCAGTGCTGATGCAGCCACCTGGGTCCTGACCCCTGCCAAGCTGGCCACAGCAGGGTGTCCCAACGCACAGGCCCAGGTCCTGATCTGTCCGTGTTTCAGGTGCAAGAGCTGTGTGTGGCAACCTCTGCTGTGACCCCAAGAACTTCAGTCCCAGCTCTGGTGGTCTGGGGGAGCCAACCCCGCCAGCAGCCCCCTCTCCCTGACGATTTCAAGCCCGGTTCAGAGAAAGACCTGGAAAAGCGTAAGGACAGGAGGAGCGACGGGCTCTCCAGCAGGTGCTTTCTTGGGGTGCAGGGAGGACCCCCGGGAAAACCCCAGTGGACTTCTTGTGCACCACATGTTTCATACTCGTGCACACATGCACTCCCCACCCCTGGCCTCTGGAGAGTGGACAGGTGAGCATTGTTGCTCCTGAAAAGCCATTGTCCTCCCCTGGTGTCCTTCACCATGGGACAGAGGAGACGCACCTGGCTTGGCCTCCGGAACCTGTGCCTGGCCGGGTGACAGGCACTAGCTTGGGTGGACAGCAGAACTAAGGCAGGCTTGGGTGGGGACAGAGAGGGCAAGGGACATGGAGGCATGGGGGCTGCAGGACTTGGCTCCTGGCAGCCAGGAGACATGGACACTTGGGGCACACTGCTCTCCCACGTAGAGGACTTGACGTGGCTTCTCACTGTCCCCTGCTGTGACTCCTGCATCACAGATGTAGGAGTACGCCAGCCCTCACAGCTCGGTCCCACTTTGGGGATCTAGAGCCCCCCAGTTCCTGAGCTGCTCCTCACTCCCAGCACACCCTGACAAGTGACAGAAGCAAAAGCTTCCTTTCCCAGAGAGGCCTGGTCACCCCAGATGAGGCACTGGTGATGGAGGAACAGCAGAAATGGGGGGCTGGCATGGTGCGGACAGATCCGCAGAGGCTCCCAGGGGAGGGACATTGAGACACAGGCCTTTCAACAACGGCATGTCCCATGCTCAAAAGAAATAAAAGAATGTCTGCAAACTATTAAAAAGATACAGGAAAAAAATTTTTCAAAAACAATTAGAAACTGTAGGGATTTAAAAAAAAAGAAAGATAGAATAACCAAAATGTAAGTCTCAGTAAGTGGGTTTAAAAGCAGATTACACAAGTCAGTGTGGTGTTGGCAAAAGAAGAGACGCATCAATAGAGCAGAATAGAATAGAACAGAGCGCCCAGAATAGAGCCACATAAATAGAGCTGGCCGGTCCTCCACAAAGGGCCAAGGGCAGCACAATGGAGCAAAAATAGCCTTCGTGACAAATGGTGCTGAACAACTGGACATCCGTGTGCAGACGGGAAAAAAAGGAATCAAACACAGACCTCACACCCTTCACAAAACAGCGTCTCCGGGGGTCCCAGGCCTCCACGCAGAACTATAAAACTCCTAGAAAATACCAGCAGAGAAATCTGGAGGACCTTGGGTTGTGTGATGAGTTTTTAAATACATCAAAGGCACAAGCCATGAAAGGGAAAATTGATAATCTGGGCTTCATTAAAATTTAAAAGATCTGCTCTGCAAAAAGACAAGCCACAGAGCGGGAGAGAGAATTTGCAAAAACAACCCATCTGATAAAGGACCAGGAAGCAAAACAGAAGAAGACCTCTCCAAACTCAACAACAAGGAAATGAGCAGCCCGATTAAAAAAAATGGGCCAAAGACACCTTGGCAGAGAAGACGGGGAGACGGCAGATAAATAGAGAGCGCTCGCTCCCAGTGCCATCTGGGAAAGGTGATTGGAACAAAAGGCCATCTCTGCGCCCGGTGGGATGGCTCGTTTTCAGAATCGGATGCCACAAGGCACCAAGAGGAAGTCGAAGCAACAAGAGCTCGAAGTGCAGCCACTTTGGAAGACAGCTGGGCTAAGCCCGCTCTTATTGTGTGAGCCAACCATTTGCACTCCGTGGTATTTATTCAAGGGAGGCGACACCTTCCATCCACACCAGAGCCTGCAGCCAGATATGTGTACAACTTTATCCAGGATCGTCAGGACTTGGAAGCAACCAGAGTGTCCTGCAGTGGGTGGAGGGCTAAAGAACCGGTACTGCATCCCGGTACTGCATCCCGAGAGTGAGATATTAGCATGAAAAAGAAATGAACTGTCAAGCCAGGAAAAGACACCAAGAAGCCCTAAATGTGTGTGACTAAGTGAAAGAAGCCAGTCTAAAAGGCTACGCACGATATAATTGCAATTGGAGACATTCTGGAAAAGACAAGGTGAGAGCAACAATCAAAGGATGGCCAGGAGTTGGAGGGAAGGAGAGGAACAGAGCACGGAGCATGTTCAGGGCCACGACGCTATTCTGTGTGACAATATACCTGGCGGTCTGTGATGTGCTACATTTGTCCAAACCCACAGGATGTGCAACACCCAGGGTGACCCCTAATGTAATCCGTGAGTTCCAGGTGACCCAAATGTGCCAGTGAGTGTTCATTGATTGCAACTCTGATGGGAGGTTTTGATAATGGGGAAAGGCTCGGGTATGAAAACTCTCGGTTCCTTCTGTTCAATGCATTCACCTGACATTGCTCTAAAAGATCTCTCGCCGCTCCTACTCCAGACGATGGGATGTTCTAGCCAGCAGACAAAGAAAGAGAATAAAAGGGCTTCCGAGGTGGAGGGAAGAAACAGTACTTCCCAGTAGGCAGAGGACATGATCATTGACATAGAAAAGCCTAAGGAATTTGCAGAAAGACTTCTAAAATGATACATGAGTTCACAGGACCCCAGAACACCAGATGAACATACAAAGATCAATAGTATTTCTACTTACCAGCAGTGAACATGTGAACACTAAAATTTAAAAATACAGAACCATCTACAAATACTCCCCCTCAAAATGAGAACTTCAGATGCAAAGCCAACAAAGTATGAGCAGGATTGTATGCCAAAAACTACAAAATATTACTGCAGAAAATCTACATCAATGAGATAAATACAGCTTGGTCGCCGACTGAAAACCCCAAATAGTGCAGAGGCCAGTTCTTTGCAAAAACCTATGTATAAATTTAGCATCATTCTTAACAAAAATTCCTGGAAGTTTTTGTTTATTTGTTTGTTTTGGTATCAGGACTCAAACTCAGGACCTCACAATTGCCAGGAAAAGGCACCAAGCTGTGTTGCTGAACTATATCCCCAACTCTTTTTTTTAAAAAAACATATACGAGATTGTTCTTAATGTTTACATAGAAAGGCAAATAATCTTGATAAAGTGGGAATAATCACCTAACTTCCAGACTGGTAACAGAGGTACAGTAATGGAGATGGTGGTGGAGGGGGGAGGTAGGTACCCTGTCTTGGTTACTTTTCTCTCATTGATGAGACAAAATATTTGACACCCAAAGTGAAGAAAGAAAAGGTTTATTTAGCTTACAGTTTTTTGAGATTTCAGTCCATACTCAGGTGGTTCCAAGGCAGGGTGGCCTGGCTGAGGGGCAGCCATTCATGATGGCTGCAAGCAACGAGAGAAAATGGGAAAAGAGAAAAGCACACCTCCTTCCCTCCCTTACATTGTATGTTGGCTCTTCACCCCTGGGCGGGTGCAGTGCTCACACCACCAATCCCAGTGTGAGACAATGAACCAATCACAAAAGGCCCACCCCCAAGACCACATGAGGCTTTGAAGGGACATCTAAACATAAACTGTAACATACCCAGACCAAGGGAACAAAACAGAGAAGCCAGAGACAGACGCACACCAATGTGTCCATGGTTCTTAACAGAGGTGCAAAAGCAATTTGAAGAGAGAAAGAGACTTTTCAATACAGGAGGATGACGCAATTATACACTCACAGTGAAAAAATAATCTTGCTCTAGAATTTAAATGCTAATTGTCTCGTAGATTTCAGTGCTAATTGTAAAACTATTTGCAGACCTTGAAACCAGCCACAAGTCAGCAGTGACAACACTTAAAGAACATTCAAAACTCAATGTACAGAAATGAAGTTAGGCAGAAAAAAGCATTTTACTAAACAGAATATACAAAGGGCAAGTCATTTGGGTAAAGTCCAGTTTATTTTTACTTCATTGGCTGTGCTTTTGGATTCAGATCTAAGAAGCCAAGGTCATGAAGATTTACCCATGTTTGCTTCTAAAAGCTTTATAGCTCTTAGAGGATAAGTATGGCACCCCACAATCCAGTCACCCTCCAGGCACATGAGAATTTTATGGGGCATTTTAGATCTAAATCCTAACAGTAGCTGAATTGGATGGGAGTGATATGCTCTTAATGACCTTAAATTATAGAAAATTAAAATGCATAACACAATTACAGGGAGGGAATAAAGTGTAGTTAGTACTTATATTATCCAAGAAGAAACAAAATGCCGAATAATATTAGATCATATTGAGTGCACATTTTATAATCTCCAGGTTACCATGGAAATAGAAGGTAGATCTTCTAAACTAACATTGAGAAAACACACAATGACAAAATGTGCTTATTCTAAGGAAGAAAGAAGAAAACAAAAAATGATAAGAGTTAAAAAGCAATAGCTAGCAATTAAAAAAAAGAACATCTAGGACAAAATACATCATTAGAATACTTGAAACCAACTATTTTAGAAATCCCATGAAATATAGTATGTGTGAATGAAATACTATAATTAAAAGGTGAAGATTTTCAGATTAGACTTTTTTAAAGAAAACTTAACTATATGTCATTTATAACATTGAGATATAGGAAGCAAATGAAAGTCAAAATATGGGAAAACACTAACCAAAACAATAAACTAGTGTGTCTAAAATACTATCAGATGAAATAGATTTAAAGATATGTATTAGCAAAGATACAGGATAACATTTCACAATGATAGAAAAGCCAGCTCAATAAAGCAATAAAATCCCCCTAGAATCTGTAGGTACACGGCCTTACACTTCTGGGCTGTACACGTCTGGGCATGACTTTGGGGTCTGTGTCTGTTCCGTGTTCCCTTCCTTTCTGGCACCATTTCCCTGCTCTGCTTCCTGGAGACCATTAACTAAGCAGCTTTGCTCTGCTACACACTTCCTCCAGATGTTCCCTCCTTGGAACCAAGCAACCATGGACTGCACCCCCTGAAACCATGAGCCATGTTAACTCTCTCCTCCTCGAGGTGTTCTGTCTCAGCAGGAAAGCTGACTAATCCACTTGCCTGGTGACATATAATCTCAAAATCTATGAGCAAAGCCTGATGGAATCATTAGGAGAAAGAGGCAAAATCACAATGGTAGTGGGAGATTTTCACACACCTGTGTCCATAACAGGGGAGTCAGATGAGAAACTGGGAAGATGGGAAGAACCAAGCATGACTAAAACTCGGTGTACAGGTCTAGAGCAACTGCATCTAACAAATGCAAAATTCATGTTCTTTCTTGTACAGATACAAACTTTTACCAGAGATTGGACAATTAAGCAAGTCTTAACTAATTTCAGGAGGTATTATTTAGCCACAACATTCATAAGATGGAAATCTATGAAGAAAAAAATGTATACAAGTCTAACATTTCCCACTCATTCAGCAAATAATAACTATAAAATAGCCCAAAGTCAAAGAAGAAATCATACTGGAAACTAGAAAACCTCTGGTCACTAGAGAAATGTGACCTATGAAAGCTTGTTGATAAAATAAATTAGTGCTTAAAGGGAAATTTGAGCCTTAGAACATGTATTGGTAAAGAAATCAAAGATCTAAATGATGAAGAGACAGACCGTGTCTATGGATTGGAAGATGTCAGTTCTCTCCAAACTGGGATACAAGCTTGGCTGATCGCTAAGGAGTGAACTGTCACTCTCACAAATTAGAAATTCACAAGGTGAAAAGGAGGCAAACCTGGGGGGGGTGGGCGGGAAGCAAGATAAATACACATGGAACAGACCGACAAACCAATAGCCAGATTTTTTTTAATAGCCAGAATTTTGAAAAAAAATTAATAAAATTGGCAAATCCTGGGCAAAACTCCTATCAATAAAAGTAAGAGAAGATGCCGGTTCCCCATCTGAGGAGTTAAAGGGAAGACACCGTGGCACAAGTAGCAAACACAAGGACAGTGATTGCTGTGGTTTGAATGTATTTGTCCCGCCACCAGGGGGGAGCCTGAGACCCAATGTGACACGCAAAGAGGTGGCCGTGGAGGGGGTGACTAAGGCCATCATGAGGGTGGGGACCCACTGAATGGGGTTAGCAACCTTACAAAGAGCGTCAGTGAACTAAAAGGCCTCCTGCCCTTCCATGTCTTCCATCACCGAGGGCCAGGTTTGTCTGTCCTCCCACCCCGTTCCCCACGTGAAAACCCGCGCTCCTTCCCAGAGGGCTCAGCCCCAGGAGCTCCCTTGGAAGTGGGCACCATGCCTACCGCACCTGGGCTGTGGACCTGCAGCCTCCGGCATGGTGAGAAATACATTTCTGTTGTCTGTATGCAGCCTGTCTTGTATTTTATTACAGCGGCCAAACAGACTAGAGACCGTTTATAAAAAATTAAATCCAAAATGTGATTTGAAACAGGTAATTCTCTAAAAGACAAAAAGAACTAGTTCTCAAAGCTGATGCTGGGGGGGAGAAAAAGAGTAATTTGAAAATTCCATGAATTTCATAATGAAATCAACTGAATCCACAGCCAAATCTTTCCCACTAAGGAAATCACAGGCCTTCAAATTCAATCAGTCTGAAGAAAGAAATAATGCCAGTCTTAGATAAGCTATTCTGGAGGATAGAAGCACAGCACCAGATAAACTCGGTATGGTGGGGCTCACCTGCAACCCCAGCACCCAGGGAGGCTGAGGCAAGGGGGTCAAAAGCCCAACCCCAGCCCGGACAACATAGCAACTTAGCGAGACTTTGCCTCAAAATAAAAAGTAGAACGATCCAGGGTTGTAGATCAGTGCAAAAGCCCTGGGTTCAAACCTTAATACTTAAAACTTCACAAAATTCATGTAAGAGTATAAAATGGTCTCAACTCCTATATGAGGCCAGAGTGACTCTGGCACCTAAACCTAGCAAAGGAATCTCGGGCGCCACGTACGTCCCAATCAGACGTAGGAAACGGAGGCTGCCTGATCAGGTAAATCTGAAATGTCTGCCTGGTGCATCACGGGAAAATGACAAGTGATTATGGCTTCATCACCCCTCCTGTTCTCTTGTACAGGAAATTAGGGCTCCTTCTGTGGAGTCGCACACAGGAAAAAAAATGTAAAATTCAACGTCATTTGAGTTAGGCACACTGGAAGCACAGGGAATCTTTGTTTAAACAGATAACAGATTCCCAAAATATCACAGAAGGTGCCTTTTACGTTTCATTGCTGGAAACGCCGAAAGCTTTCTTTTCTGATGGCAGCCACCCCTCAAGGCTGTCACCCCCACTGCCAGCACTGACTGTGAAGCCCCAGGGACCCCCGTACAGCAGAGACAAGGAAGAAAAGGAAAGAAATCAAAATATCACCTTCCACAGGTGTTGTGATGGGCTTGGCAGGAAATCCAAAATCATCAAAGATAAATTTAAAACACTGGCTAAGAATTTTTTTAAAATAGTCATAAGCATGTCATTCACACCAAATCTAACTTTGGGCTGGGAAGGACCCCTGCCACACACCCTCAGGGAGGTGGCTCCTTTTGTCCTTCCCACCAGCATCACACCAGCAGCCTCTGAGATGACCACAACAGAAGGACAGAGTGAGTACAACAGCCCTGAAATACTTTGTGCCCAGCGTGCCAGAGGCCTGCTACTTGCAGCTCATTAGTTAGAATGGGTCACGTGACCCAGGGTGACCACAGGAAGTAGGAAGTGAGCCTTTTCATGTGCACCTATGGTCACCCCTTTTCCTATCTCTAGACCACACCCCACCTTCTCCAGGAGACAGTCCCCTCCCAGGAGGTGTCCTGCTTGGTATCTTGGGCTTCCAAGCCCTCTGCCCAGTGCTCCTGCTGGGTCTGTACCTCCGTGTACGTGGACTGGAGGCTAATGACCAGCCTCCCCTCTGATCCAGGCTCCCATGATGGGTCCCATGATGGAGCAGGTCCAGCAACCACCATGGACACTTCCACATGGGCTGGGAAGGCTGGACACCAGCAGGGCTGACACTGTCAAGGCTTCCACCTGCCCTGGGTGGAAAATGTTTGTTTTCTTTCTTTCTTTCTTTCTTTCTTTCTTTCTTTCTTTCTTTCTTTCTTTCTTTTTTTTTTGAGACAGGGTCCCACTATGCAGTTCAGCCTGGTCTTCACTTGCTTCACTTCACTTCATAGACCAGGCTGGTCTCAAACTTGCAACAAGCCTCCTGCCTCAGCCTCCCGAGTGCTGGAATCACAGGCGTGTGCCACCGTGCCCGGCTGCAGGTGTCTTGGTTGAGGCCTTCCCTGGCCTCTGACTGTGTCATCCCACCCTTCTCTCCCAAAACCTCTCAGATGAGCAGGGGAGACCATGCCCATGGGAAAATGGGTAGCCATGGTTTGTTCTAAGTCATGAACAGTCAAAGCCTCATTTCAGTTCAATCTCTGAGTTCCTTTTGCAAAATGATGTCCTTGAAAATGTCTCAAGCTCTAGATCTGTCTCCTGGAGGCTCCGGAGCCCTAAGTCCACCCACACTTTTGAGATACAGATCTCGACTTTCTTGTTTTTGGAACCCAGTTCTCACGGGTGCACAGTATGTCCGCCTCGGTCAGCCCAGCTCTTTTCCATCTTGTGTCTCGCTTCCAGGTTGCTCGGGCCTCTGTGACTCAGTGGTTTTTCCAAGCCCTGTTTCAGGTTATCGGTATCTGGGGGCCACCTGCTCCCCAGCTTTGCTATGCCCCCAATTCCTGGGGCCTCCTAGAAATTTCTCCTCACAAGTCACGCCTTCTTCCCCGAGTTCACATACCTCGTTGATCAACAGCCAACATGCGTTTGTGTCATCTTTCTTTCTTTGCTCTTGTCTTCTGTTACAAATTCATGGGCTGTAAATTCCTGCAGTGGCCCCTTAGCTAACCGTGTCCCCACTCACGGCATAGATCACCAGCCCCAGCCCCCGGAACAGATTCCTTGGAGAAACCCACCCGTGTCCACCGAGCTCACGCTGTGGAGTTCAGCCTTAGGATACAGCAGCACCCACTATTCATCAGGCCGGGTGGGGATACGCTGACACCCACACAAAGGGAAAACCAACTGGTGGTGTTGGCTTGTGGTCCCAGCCATTCAGGAAGCTGAGGTAGGAGGAGCACAAATTTGAGGCCAGCTTGGGCAACGCAGCGAGACTGTGTCTTAAAAAGGTCTGCAAAGGTGATCTATCAGGCAGGGCTTGGCGGACCCTCCCCTCCATAAAGTGACTGTGAAAACACATGATGATCTGGTAGTGCTTTGATACAGATCAGAATCATTAATACATAATTATTATTTTTTTACTAAGCTATCAATTTTAAGAAATGATATGAACGTAACCTGACCAGCCATCCCCAAGAAAACAAAACAGGACCCCTGTTTTCACCATGTATAAATTAGAAGCCTAATGTGACTAGTGTCACATTAAGCACTAATGTGACTTCAGTAAAACAATAAAAAAGGCAGCAAGAGATCACTTGGGGTTAGTAAGCACAGTTGACACAGGGGAACTGTTCCTTACCAAGACCAGGCACCCGGAGATGAGGAAGAAATGACAAGAATTAATTTTCATATGACTGGCGACAACATGAAGTTGATCCATAGACAAGAGATGGGGAATACGGGAGCCAGGTACAAGAGTCATGTCTAACGCTAGGAGAACACACTCATGTTGCCTAAACGGGGACAAACCTAACAGAAAAATAAAAGGGACCTGGTGAAGCCATATAGAGGGTGACTGAAAATGGCAGCGACCTTGTGAAATGACCTAGACTTGCTACAAGTGGGATTGAAATACGGAGGTCCTGCTCTGCACCTGTCAGGCCGGGGAGGGGGGCCGGGGCGGGGGGACACATCCAGTGTCAGCAGCTATTTGCAAGAAGGGTCCCCAGGCCCTGCTGCTGGAAACAGGCAGTGTGACGGCCATTGTGAAAGCGATCTGAAAATGCACATTAAAATTTAAACACGAGCATCCCTTGACTGGGCATGGATGGGTTATTCCGTTCCATGTTAGGACAGCAACAGTGATGTCTGTCTGCACGACTGCATGGTGCGCCATAAAGGACAAACGATGTGTAGTCTGAACCGAAGGAAGAGGAACGGAGGAGAAGAAGAAAGGAGGAGGAAGAGGAAAAGGAGGAGAAATCCCTATGCGCACACAGGCTTCCATTTACCATAAGATGTGTAAACATAAAAGATGTTTGTGGGAGACAACTCCAGCGACTCCAGTGACAACTCCAGTGACTCCCCTTGAATCTAAAACAATTACTGTGACTTTGATTATTTGGAGGCTCATTTCCTTATACTGATATGTAAAAGGCTGGCTAGAGTATCTCCTTCTGTCTTCAGTTGGCTCTAAGCATTGCAAATAAGGCCAGCCGAGGTGCTGGTGTATAATCTCTAAGGCCAGCAGACAGTCCTGTTTCCTCACATAGTGCATAGTGTTCTCCATACAAGACATGAGCACAGGGGTGAGAGGTTAGAGCCCAAAGCTCCGGGAGTGTCACCTGGGTAGGAGCCTCAAGGTAAAAGAGGCTGTGACTCCCCAGGGCACAAGAGTTTACACATCCAAAACAAAGGACAGCCTCCCAAAACATTGCCTCTGCTACCTTAGATTATGTGAATTGATTCTTTTGCATATCTTTATCTCTGTAGTCTACAGAGGTGCCAATCTTGCACCCGGCCAGCCGGCTCAGGCTCAGGTTACCCACGTAATTCCCGCCATCATCACCGTCACTCATCCCTGAGCCAGCCCCTCCTTCACAAGATAATAGATTTGGGCCTTTGTCCGCAGGTCCTCACGGGGATTGGCCTTAGGACCCCTTGGCTGCCCTTAACCTGGAACATGCCCTGGTGTCTTCACTCTCACAGCGGGTGGCATTGGTGGTGGTAGATTGGAATTAACTTGCTGGGATTCCAATGACGTCTCAGTGGGATTACAAATATAACTTCATGGATGGTGAGGAAAACTAGAGGACTACAGTGCTCGGACAACTGAGCTCATTATTGGGGTTTACAATAGATGTTATGGTTGATACACTGTGTCAACTTGGGAAGTTTGCACGTTTAACCAAGAGACTCAGCAGAGAGCTCAGCCTGTGCAAGAGCAGGGCTCCGAGACCTTGTGGGTGCTGCACCTGCCCTGAGGTGTGAGGGTGGCCTGTGTACAAGATCAGGGAGGAGAAGAGGCTTGTGCTCCCCTCTTTTGCTCTGGCCGCTTTTGCTGGCTGCTGCCTTGAAGTGTTGCCCCTGTGCCAGGCCACCCTGCCTTAGAGCCAGCTGCGTATGGACTGAAACCTCCACAAACTGTGAGCTAAATAAACCTTTCCTTCCTTCATTTTGGGTGTTGGGTATTTTGTCTCAGCAACAAGAGAAAAGTAAAAGTAACCTAGACAGAATTGTAGCACAAAATTTACAAACAATAATAAAATATGCCACGCTTTATTATAGACTTTTATGTTCCATTGATTCTCACCGAAAGTCTTCCTTCCATTCATGCCCAACAAACGGTTCCAACCCATGAGCAGAGAGATGGGCCTGATCTGAACGTCCATGGCTGTATTTGTTTTGTGGAGGAAGAAAGGAACCAAGGAAGATGCTGGAATGTCGCTTCTTCACCGGCGGTGTCACTGGCAGTGTGGGCGGCGTGAATGACCACTTTCAGAGGGGCAGAAGCGTGTCCACAGCCTGGGGCAGTACTTCCTCAGCTGGGTCCTTCTGTTCACCACGCGTTCCTTACAGACGTGACACACCACGAGGTCAGCTTTCGGGAACATTTTCTCCACGATGTGCTCACGTCCAGATGATCTGCACAGTGTGTCAGGCCGGGAGGCCGGCTCCCTGGCTGTGGCTGGGCACGGTCCTGGGGCGAGAGGGGCCTGCACGCACTCACAGGGCGCTGGGATTACTGCCACCAAGAATGACTGCGAGAGCTCGGGTGGCAGGGACGCGGGCACGTGGACTCCGCCCAGTGTTTGTCACTACCATTTTTAATATCATGCGTGTGGGGCCGGGAACATAGCTCAGCAGCACAGTGCTTGCCTGGCAAGGGCGAGGTCAAGAGTTCGATTCACGGTACCAATAATAATAATAATAGAAATAACATGATGTGTGCCATTGGGAGTTCATATGATTTTTTTTTTACTGGTTATATTTAATAAAATCCCTGAAATTCATACAAGTCCCTAAGGAAGCCATCCTCGGGGCCCCAGTTTGCCCTGGGGGGGGGGGGTTAGGGCCAGGCCACACTACAGGGTTTGATACAAACTCTTTAAAAGAGGTCATGAGGACTCTGGGGGACTCGTGGAGCTTTCACGGGAATCGGCAGAGCGCACCAACTGCCTGCATTGCTGTGCACGTGACCCCTCCCTCCCACCCTCCAGGC
Source organism: Hydrochoerus hydrochaeris (assembly GCA_004027455.1). Lineage (NCBI taxonomy): Eukaryota > Metazoa > Chordata > Mammalia > Rodentia > Hydrochaeridae > Hydrochoerus > Hydrochoerus hydrochaeris. The sequence continues at coordinate 11,711 of PVLA01012834.1, read as the reverse complement.
TCGTGTCTCACACACCCACACACTCACAGGTGTGTTTGGGGGAATAAATTTCCTGCTCGATTAGGGGGCAGAGGTGGACTGCACGGCAAGCAGAAAGGGGAGCCAAGAAAAACAGACAAGCGGAAACCAAAAGACTGCCAGCGAAATGAAGGGCGGGCATGGGGATGCATCGGGGCATTTATGCATTTGTTCAAGTCATCGAAATGCATTTCTAAACCGAGGGCTCAGCCGAATGGTGGTTTAGATTTTCTACTGTCATGCAACAAACCACCCCAAACACAGCAGGTGAAATTACTGCTCTGATTTAAATGCCTCCTCCCGGGACTCCCACACTGGATGTCAGTCATCCACGGTGACACTGTTGAGAGGAGGGTCTTCGGCCAGGCTTTCGGGTCCCGAGGTCTTGGGTGACCTCATGGATGGACCAACGTCTTTATACAAAGGGCCCCCAGGGTGTGTTTGAGCTCTCTGTCTTTGACTGCATCATGGGACAGTGGCAAGGAGAAGGCCTCGGGGTGCTGGACTTGATCGTGAGTTCCTTCCATTCATTGTTAGTTACCCAGCATCAAGTCCCCTGCTATCCCAGCACGCAGTGGGCTGTGAAGGTTCCTAAACCCCACAAAGTCTGACAATTCTGTGGGTCGAGCCTGGGCTGTGTCTGCTTCACACGGTGTCACTGGGGGTCCTGGGGCAACTGGAGGGTTCAGTGTGACCTACCCTGGCTGGTGGCTAATGCTGGCTACAAGTGGAGGCCCTGCTGGGCTGTAAGATGTCTCCTGTGCGGGACTTGCCCAGGGCCTGGGTTCTAAGGAGGATTCTCAGGAGCAGAGGCCGGGGCTGGACCGCGTCTACCATGTTCTGTTGGGCTGAATGAGCTCGGGGTCAGCTTGCATTTAAGGGGAGGAGAATTAGGATTCACCATTTGATGAGGAAGTAGCCAGGCCACAATGCCACGCTGTACACCTCTACATGGGTTGGGAGATAAGACGCTCATTGTCTGAAACACAATGGACCTGATGACCCTGGGCCTTGGTCATCCAGCCTCAGTTACATGCGGAGCTATTGTTCCCTGAGATTCAGCTCTGGAAGGGGATCTGGTCCATATGCTTTGTTACATTAAAGAGGAAACTGAGACCCAGAACTGAGAGCAGCATGTCCAGTGTCACGCAGGAGCAGAGAGGGGACATGGCCAAGCCTTCAGATAAGATGTCAGCCTTGTGCAATCGTTTCTTTCCTGACTTGACTGAGGCAGTGAGACTCCACCTGTTTCTACCTATTCATCCACACATTCACTCATTCACTGACCTCCCCACACCCCCACCCACCTATTCATCTACCCACCCATCTACCCACCCATCCTTCCATCCATGCATCCATCCATGCATCCATTCATCATCTGTCCACCCATCTACCCACCCATCTATCCATCCATGCATCCATTCATCTATCTATTCATCTAGCTTTCAATACACCCATCTTTTCATCTACCCACTCACCCATTCATTTACCAATCCACCTCTCTACCCACCCATCCATCTACCTATTCATTCATCTGCCCATCTAGCTATCACCCATCCATCTGTTCATCCAGACAGCCACTCATCCATCCATCTGTCCATCCATCTATCCATCATCCACCCACATCCTGGGTACCATGTGGATAGCAAAGGCTAACTGAGCTCTGGCTTCCTATCAGCCCATGTTTATCGTATGATTCCCATCAGCTCCTTCCCTCAGTCCTCACTTCCCTGGGATGAGGACCCAGCCAAACCTTCAGTGACAACCTCAGAAGGCCACTCAGGTCAGTGAGCCCTCAAAGAACAACACTGTGTCATAAGCTGAGAGGGGAGCACTTTCTAGGCCCCTCTCAGTAGTCAGAAATGGAAAAGATGTGCCTCGGAAGAGAAAAGCACTGAGCTAACAGTCTGGCTTTAGAATCTTTCACCCAACTGCGGTGACGGCCCAGCAGTGTGATGGTAATTACAGTAGAAGGCAGGAATTATAATATCACTGTCATATGGAAGCTCACGCAGCACACTTTGTCCCAGCCCCTGTACTAGGCATCTTTAATACACAATGCCTTAGTTACTTCCTCTCCTTGCTGAGACAAAATACCAAACGTTAATAGAGGAAAGCTTTATTGAGTCAAATAAACCTTTCCCCTATTAACGTTTGGTATTTTGTCAACTGTTTGTAGAGGTTTTAGGTCCTAGCTGCTGACTCCAAGGCAGGGCAGGATGGCAGAGGAGAAACAGCTCCTGGTGGGCAGAAGACAGCAAAAGCAAGCAGCAGGCCCAAGTAACCATCTGTGCGCCTCTTTCTCTCCCTTGTGTCTTCTCCAGGGCGGGTAGCAGATCACACTCTCAATCCTAGTGCCCTTGAGCCTAGCATGGCACTGTAAATCGATTCCAGCACCATACTCTAGATCCAGCCACCTCTGACCAGCCTCAGCTATGAGTGCATGAGGCTTTGGGGGGACATCTAGACATAAACTGTAACCCAGGGCCTCACTTAATCCTCACAGCTTCCCAGGGTGGGTGCCACTGTCACCCTCTTTTTGCATGACAACACTGAGGCTCAGAGAAATTAGCAAATCTGCACAAGGCGCTTCCTCTGCATGGTTCTCAATGAGACCAGAAGTGCTGAGGGCCTCCCGTGCAGGCGCCCTGGCACCCCGCTCCTGACACAAGCCCACCCACTCTTCAACAGTCAACAGGTGTTTACTGAGCACCTAAAATACACCCTCAAAGGAGCTTCTAGCCTACCAGGAGAACACAGCCAATAAACAACAAATGTTACAGCAATGAAATGGGACAGTATGTTAGTTGGCAGTGAGTGCTCTGAGAAGCAGGCAAGGTGGAGAAGAGTGAGGAATCTGAGGGGTGGAGTGCACCGAGAAGGTAATCAGAGCGAAAAGGGAGCAGGGGTGCGGGCCCAGCGATGCAAGGAATCTAAGCAGAGGACAGAGAAAGCGCAAAGGTCTCAGGCAGAGGCTGCCTTGCCCATTGGGGAACAGAATGCTGGGCAGCGTGGCTCAAGCAGCGTACACAGGGGAGGACCACTGCAGGGGGTGGCGGGAGAGCAGGCCAGTGTCCATCCCACCACCCACAGCTCTGCAGGCCCCTGTGAGGACCCCAGTTTGAATCTCAGGTGCAAGCTTTGAGCCCAGGTAGGCGTCAAGCAGAGTTTAATGCACAGAGTTTAATGCCAGCAGAGGAGTCTTCTCTCTGCTTCCCTGGGGATGCATGGCAGAAGGGCAGGGAAGAGGGCATCAGACTCTATGCAGTGTGGAGGTGGCGTTAACACAGATTCCAGGCAGCCTGGGCATGGGGTGTGCAGGGGGGACCCTAGGACAGCTCAGAACCCGGCCTGAGCGATTGGAAAGCCAGGGCTGCCCAGGAGGAGAGGCTGGGAGCGCGTGGGGACCTTGATTTGACACAGGGGAATGTCACGGATAAGGTGGGACGCTGAGGTTAAAGACCATGGTGAGCCCCTGCCACCTGCCCTGGTACCTCCCCCTCCCTGGCCCAGGCCAGGAGGAGGCTGAGCCCAGCGCCCAGGCCGGGGGCTCGGATGGGGCTGGGAGCACCTCTACCCTCCTCCTGCCCACTAATGGCCTCGGGAGATAACCAAGCAGCCAGCCGCCACTCAAACGGCCTGCGGCGCGGGTGGTGGTGAGACGGACACGAACGCGTCTGCAGCAGGAGCTGGGGACAGACGGGCTCGCGTTAGAGATGTCTATTTGTGGCTCCCCAGTCTAATTTCTGAACATGATAATGAATAAATATCGGTCTCCCTGCTGCAGCCTGCTCCATCTGGATGACTCAGACGAATACATGCGGCCACCTCTTGTTTTCTGGAACGGCAGAGAGGCTGGGCCCGGAGAGGGGCAGATGCTACCCAGAGCATCCCAGATGGTGGCAGGCTGCGGACAGGGACATTGGACACGCAGAGTCCCTTGGAGGGGTCTGTGGGTGCCTCGAGTTTGAGCTCTACCTCTGACGTTTGTCTGTCTAATGTGCCCGCCAAGCGCTCACCCAGTGACTGCTCAAATACCACCAGGGAACGGGAGCTCACTACCACCAAGTAGCCCACTCTCTTGGCACAGGGTACCGAAACTTAGTTCTTCACGGGTCCATCCAGGAGACCTTGGGACCACAGCGGCCCCCAGAGAAGGGGCTGAGCCAGATGCAGGCCTGGCTGCTCCATCAGCTGTGGCCTCGAAGTCTCCAGGGTCAGTAGGCCAGTGTCCCTGCGCACTGGTTCCTCCCTGCACTGGGGTAGAATCGGCTCTTCCAGCCTCGTCTGGGTCCCAGCCCAGCCCTGCATACCTGTTTCGTTTGCCCCCTGGACAGTCCTGCAGACCCCCAAATCAGGAAATCCCATCTTCCCTGAGCCTCTGCCAGGGCTCCAGTGGGCTGCATGGTGTACCCCAAAGATGGCCCACAGCCCAGGCCCAGGAGCCACGAATGGGACCTTGTCCGGATGTGGGGTCTTTGAGCCCACCCTAAGTCCAATGACCAGGGCTCTGTGAGAGACAGGAGAGGGGTCGTGGGGCAGCTTCTGCTGGGTCAGTGGTCAGCGGCATGGGGGTGCTGTGGGCTCCCCCAGGCCTGTAGTGGTCCTGGGCTCAGGACACTGCTGGGTGACCCAAGCTCAGCCAAAGTAGCAGACAGTGTCCTCTGGCCCAGTTCACACCCACTGCCCTTCTGTTGGGGACACGTGGCTCATGGCTTCAGCCACAGCAGGGCATCCCCGGTCTCATGATCCTTAGCACATGGACAATGATGTCCCCAGGACCAAGGCTGGAAGAAGAGGTGTCCTGGTTTGGGGGTGAGCACGCCATGGAGCCCAGGTTGAGAAAAAGCACCTGGGGGCCGAGCCTGCTCCCCACACTGGTGACCAAGTCCACCTCGGGGTGTGTTCCAGGGGGCCTGTGTACCCTGGAGGCAGAAAGGAACTCCAGCTCCTGAAGTCCCCTAGTCCAGCAGCCCAAGAGGACAGTGAGGAAGTGACTCTGTCCACTGGTGGACTCTGTCCACCCCGTCTCCCAGGCCTCCGCCCCACGCAGAAGGAAGAGTCACTGGGAAAAGTCACCGCGCTCCTTCGCTTCTAGGCTTTCGCTGCTGGCAGCCACACAGGCTGGTATCCGCAGAAGCAAAAAAGCAAGCGTTTCCTTGCAGCTGGGAAAGGGTTTTAAAGCGCCACAAAGTCACACAGTCGTCCTGTTAGGCTTCCGCTGTCACAGTAAACCCAGGAAAGAACTCAGGGAAAAATCAAGCTGGTTCCTCACATACTGTGTGGCTGAAGACGCACCAGGAGGGAGGTATTAAGCCAGTGACAACAGAAAGGAGATGCATAGCGCTGGGAGGCGTCACAGCAGGACACAACAGAGCCATTCTTGGGGTGCAACCTGACCCCCCATGGTCACTGGGAGACCACAGGCCTGGGACAGGGCAGTGGCTGCTGAGTGGACTCAGTAGAGGCCGGGGGGTTACAGCAAACCCCAGGGGAACTCAGACTGTATTTCTGACGCTTTGTGTGGCATCACATTGTCACAGGCTTGAGGGCTTTTGCAAAATTTCATTTTACCCTCGATGAGGTCAAATCACTGCCCCGACTCCACTTGGTAGAGAGCTGCCTGAACCCTACGAGCCCGGCGCCCTCCACCTACTGGGTGCTTATTTTATTTTTAGGACAGTGAAATTAGTGCCTAGGGAAAGAGAAGAAGAGAGCGAGAGTGAGAGAGAGACAGACAGAGACAGAGACACAGAAAGACACAGAGACAGACAGCAAGAGGGGATTAGAGCGAGGCACACAGATGTGGGAGAGACGTGCAGGAGGCCACGCAACAGGAAAAGGGCGAGACAGAGCCCTGCAGCCACAAGCTCGGGCGGGCCCAGGTGGCCTGGAACCAGCAGACCCGGGAGGAGCAGGCGGAAGCGACCCCACCCCCACCCCCACCCCCACCCCCAGCCTGGCTCCCCGAAGCACCAGGGCTTTGCCAGGATCTTCTTGGTTCGTGGTCGGTCAGGTGTGACAAGACCTGGAGGAAATGGATCCGATTGAAAAGTCAGAGTGCTCAGGAGGGCCAGGGCCCAGCCAGCACTGTGGACAAGACCCTGGGAGCCGTTCCCACCACCGCAGAGATGGACAAACAGAAGGGTCGCAGAGACCCCGTGACCGTGAGCAGAAAGCACAGAGGAACCATGAACCCAGCACGGGGCCAGGCGCCCCGGGCCCTGAGCCGTCTTACGGGAAACTCCGCAGGTCACGTCTGCTCTCAGCGTCTGGCCCTGTTCCTGAATCCAGCCCTGGGCCACTGAGGCACTGGGGGCTCAGCTCCGTCGCCTGGCTGCGGCTAAGGGCACCGGGGGAGGGGGCTGTCAACGACCGGAGTGAACGAGGGTTTGAAAGGCTGTCTGCACAAGAGCTGGTGCACAGATCACAGGCCCCCCGCCCACACGGCCAGTCCCCCAAGGACCCACACCCAGTGGAGGGTGGTTTCGCCTGAGGCTGACATTTCCCACGCCTGACTTTACCCTTATCCTTGGAGACAGCTTGAAAAACGCATTCCCAAGGGTGTGTGAAGGATTTTACACGTGGGTAGGAGCTTCCCTGACAGGCACAAACCCATCAAAGGGAGGGGAGTCTTGTCACACACATCCCAGGGCCAGGGCCCAGCGGTGTGGCCATCCCTGTCCTCGGGTGCCCACAGGGCTGGGGTCCTTTGCCCGGGCCTGGGCAATAAGCAATAGCGTATCCTGGTCCCACCACTCCCTGACACAACCCAGGGTGACAGGCCCAGGGACAGCGGTCACATTCCAGGGCCAAAAGCTGGAAGTGACCACCGTGACCCGGAGACAGAAGAGGGAACAGAGGCGGGAACCCGGGGCTCCTAGGAAGGAGGCCGTGGGCCTGGGTCATCTCTGCTTCCCATCCTGCCTGATGGCAATGGTGGCCGGCAGGGCCCTGGGAGAGAGAGTCACGGGGTCTCCTCTGGGCCACCTCTTCCTGTGTACTTCTTGTCCTAGGGCCTCCAGGCTCTGCTTAGCACCATGTCATCCTGTTTGTCCTCAGAGAGGGCGTCCCTGTCGAGGCAGGAACGAGGTGTAGGGGTGAAACCGGGCTGTGTGTTTCTAGTCCTTCACAGCAGAGCGCCGTGGCTACGACTCGTGGCTGAACGTTAGAGCCGCCTGGCAGGGTCTGGCTCTCCCAGGAGCACCAGGACATCACCAGGGAAGGACCCAGGACCAGGTGTGGCTGGGGCTTCCCAGGCGAGGCTAGGCAAGGACACTGCCCTGGAAGTGACACTCAAAGCCCTCTTCCTGGCCCAGCGGCACCAGCTCACCTGGGGCAGCTGCCAGGGCACCTTCTGCACCTGGCCAGAAGTCGGAACCCACACCTGATGCCCAGATGCGTCCCCTGCACGAGAAGGGGACCAGGCACATGGTGATGAAAGCAGGGCCCAGGTCCCAATACACCTGCCCGGTGAGTGGGCATCAGCAAGTGGGCCCCGCTCACCACTTCAGCCCAGGTTTTGATGGCCACAGCACAGGGGCCATGGGAGAGCCGTTTCTACCTCCCTGCTGGTGCCCAGGCTGGTACAGGCTCCCAGGAAGTGGGTGCCCCCTCCACCCACACACCTCAGGAGGGGCCCTCCGACCGGGACCGAGGTACCTGTCTCTTCTGTCCCTCAGTCTCAGGAGCTACTGTGTCCCACAGGTCCTGCCTCCAGAATGAGCCGGGCTGGCCATTCTAGAAGATTCTATCCCCAGAAACCCCGACACTAATTCTGCACTGAGAAGAAACCACCCAAAGCCATTTGTGGGTGGCGGGGAAATGCTGCCCCCCTCCATAGCCAGCCAGGGCAGGGGTGGAGCTGGGCGAGGGTGACGGTGGGCTCTGGCGGGGAGAAGAGCAGATGGTGGAGGATTTGCAGATGCAGGGAAATCTGGGATGGTGAGGGACTGCTTCCGAGAGCGTCCTGCAGACGAGAGACGCTTTCTGCCCCATGGTAACACACTACCCGGCAGGGTCTTGCGATACGAGTAGTACGTGACGTGACGCCAGACTTCACTTGATCACAACTTGGCCAGTGCTCTGTCTGTCTCTGTCTCTCTGTTTCTCTCTGTCTCTCTCTGTCTCTGTCTCTGTCTCTGTCTTTCTCTGTCTCTGTCTTTCTCTGTCTCTGTCTCTGCCTGTCTCAGTCTCTGTCTGTCTCTCTCTGTCTCTCTGTCTCTGTCTGTCTCTCTGTCTCTCTTTGTCTCTCTGTCTCTGTCTGTCTGTCTCTCTGTCTCTCTCTGTCTCTCTGTCTCTGTCTCTCTCTGTGTCTCTGTCTCTCTGTCTCTGTCTCTTTCTGTCTGTCTCTGTCTCTGTCTGTCTGTCTCTCTCTGTTCATCTCTCTGTCTCTGTCTGTCTCTCTGTCTGTCTCTCTCTGTCCCTGTCTCTGTCTGTCTGTCTCTCTCTATCCATCTCTCTGTCTCTGTCTCTCTCTGTCTCTCTGTCTCTGTCTCTGTCTGTCTCTCTGTCTCTGTCTGTCTCTGTCTGTCTTTGTCTCTCTGTCTCTGTCTCTCTGTCTCTGTCTCTGTCTGTCTGTCTCTCTCTGTCCGTCTCTCTGTCTCTGTCTCTCTGTGCGGTCTTACCATCTGCAGAGGAGGAGGAGAAAAGGGCAGAGGAGTCCAGCACTTCCACAAGACGTGTAAAATATGGAAACTGTGCAAAATTTAATCGAAAATCGCCACCCAAATAAGACCATTGTGGTGTGAGCAACGAATCTGTCTAAGGACAGCACGATGTCACATTTTCATGAATCCTCCAAAGGAGGTAAAAAGCACGCATCATGGGACGAGCCGCCCGCTGGAACTGCCCGAGAGGAACGAGCCCTGGGCGCCGAGGAGCCCTGAGGCCATCCCGCCCACTCCCCCCTCTCGCTTCTCTCCCTCAGCCAGGTTTGCAGGGAAGTGCAGCGAATTGTTGATTTTTTTTTATATGTTGTATGTTCTTTATTTATTTTGTATTCTATTACAGTATCGTAATCATTTTGTGTGAACATTTTAGGGACAAATCACCTGAGTTTCCATTATTTCTCCTGGGGAAATTCGCTCTGATGCCAGAGCGCCGGCGGACAAGCCTGTGCCCGATACAAGTTATACTTGCAGAGCAAGGCTTCGCTGGACTTCGCCGTTTATTAGCTCTCCCGCGGGCTGCTGGGGAATGACTCTACTCTCCACGGCTCAGCAGACTGGTGCGCCGAGCGGGGAAGCCACAGGGAGGCTCCCGCAGGGACAGCACTGCTGCTCGGGTGCAGGCGAGCGCCTGCGTGTGTATCCCAGGACAGGTGCGGCAGAAGGCATCACACACTGTGTCAATCTGAGAAGTTTAGAAGTTTAACTGAGAGACTCAGCCGGGAGCCAGGGTTTTTACTTTGCAAATATCCTCAATCTGTGCAAGAGGCGGGCACCGAGTCATTTTGTGAGTGCTGCACCTGCCCTGGGGGGTTGGGGGGCGACCTGAGTACAATATAAAGGAGGAGGAGAAGCTTGTTCCACCCTTTTGCTCTGGCTGCTGCCCTGAAATTCTTTGGAGCCAGCTGAGTATGGACTGAAACCTCCACAAACAGTGAGCTAAATAAAACTTTCCTTCCTTCATTTGGGGTGTTTTGTCCCAGGACTGAGACACCCAGCAAGGGAGAACAAAGGGAACACCAGCCACCAAACTGAAAGTGACAGTGACAACCCCAGAGGTGATCAGTCACCAAGGCTGGTGGCCCAGGGGACACCCGCTGTGCAGGGTCAGCTGATCGTCCCCTGTTCTGACACACACAGCTCAGGATAGGAGGAAACCGGAACCTGGCAGCATGAAGAGCTAGACATATAGCCCTTCTGCACATGGCCGTGGTTCTCTAGGGAATAAGAAGGGGACACGGGGTCACCGTGGAGGAGAAGCAAGGAGTCTTCCTGGGTCAACTGTGGCCCTGGGTGGCAAAGGGAGGGATTGCACCCCAGAAATCATAACCACAAGCCGGATGGGCTTTGTTGGGATCCTAACCTCGGTCCTCAGTGGGTTCTGCACTGGCTGCCTGGATCCCAACCCTCGAGTTGAGGATTTAAGGTACCGGGGGCCACTGTGGAGCCAGCCCACAGGCACCCCTGAAGCAGACAGGAGTTCTCTCTCGAGACCTCTACTTTCACCTGAGTCCTTGATAAATCCCCAGGATAAGTTGAAAGGACCTGGTGAAAACTCCCAGCCAAATGCAGTGGTGAACACCTGTAATCCCAGCAATCAGGAGGCTGAGGCAGGAGGAAGGCAGGTTGCGAGTTCAAGACCAGCCTGAACTACAGAGTGAGCTCAAGGCCAGCCTGAACAGCATAGCGAGACCCTGTCTCAAAAAGACAAAACTAAATAAATAAATAAACAGGAAACCCCCTGCAAGTCACACAAGAAAAGGAGGCCATGGGCACCTGGTGAAGACATCAGGTGTGAGAATAACCAGACCTGGCATGAGGGGAAGATACAGAGGAAGAGGAATGGAAAGCAGGCATGAAAAACAAGAAGCAAGAGCAAGCAGCTGCCAAATGGCCCAGGCATTTTGAGAAAGAAGCAAACAGAACTTCCAGAAACCAAAAGTGCGTAGTACTGTGATTGAACTGAGTGACACCTGGCAGCGCTGGCCTCAGACGAGGTGCTGGCACCAGTGCCACATGGCAGGGGTTCCCACACGCCTGTCCGTGGAGCTGGGAGAGCTTGGCGACAGCTCCTCCCAGGGCTCCCATCTGCGGCTCCAACTCCTCCACCTGGCTCCTGAGATCGCGCTTGTGTGCTACATCCCAGCATCCTGAACGCCCAGGACTGCAGGCAGACCAGGCTGGGCCAGGAGGCAGCTCATTGATGAGGGCCCTGGAGCCACGTTAAACTGCAAAGGAGTCTGGGAAATGTAGTCCAGTGTGAGCCCAGCCAGGGAGGGAATAGGCTTGGTGAGCCGGGCCTGGGCTATCACTGCAGAAGGAAGGAGAGGCTCTGGCAAATGCTCGCCATGGCACACCCGACCCGTCAGTGTTTCAGTCGGTCTCTGACTTCCACCTGAGGTCTAACCTGAGTGGAGAGGATTATTCCCATTTTACAGATGGGAAAACTGGGGCTCAGAGAGGGGCAGTAATTTGCCCGATATCACACAGCTGCTCAGAGGCACAGTTGAGATTGGAACCCAGGACTTCGGCCACATTTCACACTGCCTCTCATTGCAGGCTACATGGGAAGGAGAGGCATGGGTCAGCCGAGCCCAGGGCCAGGGAGACCTGCACAGTCAGCTCAGCCTTAACGCTGGCACCTGGGGCGCTGGGGTGGCTGCAGAGGCAGCTGTGAGTTGAGTAGCAAGAGGTCAGGATCTGAGTCTGCAGCATGGTTAAGATGTCACTGCCACGATCAGACAGCACGTACTTAGCCGGCGACCTGGGAGAGTGAGAGCCATGGCAGGAGCCACAGCAGAGCCCAGGGCAGGCACACAGGACAGGCAGGCTCCCCTGAGGGCTCACCGTTCGGTGCTTATGCCTGACGCCACCAGGGCCCTGATGCATGTCACACTCCTGGACCTGGGGAGGGGGCCACTTTCAACAGTGCTTTTCTGAAAGTGATGGTGGTGGTGATGGTGGTGATGGTGATGGTGGTGGTGGTGGTGATGGTGATGATGGTGATGGTGGTGGTGATGGTGA
>PVLA01012833.1:0-41254 GCA_004027455.1 Hydrochoerus hydrochaeris | reverse complement strand
TATTATATTCTGTTCCAGTCATTCTACCTGTGCTAGATTTGAGGGCACAGACAGTAATCCTGAAAGTAATAGGATATAGTACAGTAATCATCCTTAATTTCCTATTAACTTAATCTAAAGCTCTGTAAAACCTACACAGTTTTACCATGACTGATCATAATTGAATTTGGTTTGTTGGATTGCTGTTTTGTATTGATAGATTTTATTCAAAGCTGTTATGACTGATTGTATGAAGTCTGAGAGTATAGGCAACTGCACTTAAGATGACAAGATCCACTAGAATATCTACTCTGGTTTGATTATTACCTGCTTTTGAAGTTTTATACTGTCTACAATGTTTTATTTTACTAATATTGTTATTTACTGCTATACTCAATTATATTGTTATATTCAATTATGCCTGATGATACAGACATTCTATTGAAGATAATAAGGAACAACACAGTAATCATTGTAGATCACCTTGTACTGTGGTTTTATATGACTTTTTGGTTTCGTGTTTTTATAGGAATTTGTTTTGTTTTGTCTTGCTAAGTTTTGTTTTTCCCTCTAATGTGGAAAGGATAGAAATACACGTAGAGATTCATGCATGCATAGCTGTTCACTGTTTGACTATCTACATGCATAACTCTCACTGTTTGACTATCTACTTTGTAAGCTTTAATTTTGTAACTTGAACAACTATATCTAAGAGGATAATATGTAATTTATTAACAAGTGATTTCTTATTGTTTATCTTTTTTTTGGAAATCTGTATTATCTCTACCCTTTACATGCTTTTGTCTCTCTTTAAATAAAATATTTTTTGAAAATCAACATGGTACTGGAATAAAAACAGACCTGAAGATCAATGGAATAGACCAGAAGGTACAACTATGAACACACACAACTACCTTTTCTTTGATAAAGGGGCCAAACATGTTCACTGGAAGAATGATAGTCTCTTTAGTAAATGGTACTGGAAAAACTGGCTCTCCATATTTCGAAAACTAAAACTAGACCCATACCTATCACCATGTAATAAACTGAAATCTAAATGGATCAAAGATCTAAATATTACAACAGAAACACTAAATCTGTTGGAAGACAAAGTAGATAAAAATCTCAAAGACATAGAGGTATGTAGAGAATTCATGAATAAGAACCAAACTGCACAGGAAATACTTCCCAGAATCAATAACTGGGATCATGTCTTATTAAAGAGTTTCTGCATGTCAAAAGAAATCTCCAGCAGAATGAAAAGAAAACCCACAAACTGAGAAAAAAATCTTAGTGAACTGTCCCTCAGACAAAGGACTTCTGTCTAGAATGGATAAAGAATTTTTAAAAATCAGACCCTCAAAATTCAAAGACCCAATCCAAAAATGGACATCCAAGATGAACACACAGTCCTCAGATGAAGAAATATGAATGGCAAATAAATACAGGAGAAAACGTTCATCATCATTGGTCATTAGAGAAATGCAAATTAAAACCACACTGAGATTCCATCTCACTCCATAAAGGATGGCCAAGATTAACAAAACTACCAACAACAAATGCTGGAGAGGCTGTGGGGGAAAAGGAACACTTTAGCACTCTTGGTGGAAGTGTAGACTGGTACAACCACTGTGGAGGTCAGTCTGGAGATTCCTCAAAAGGCTGGGATTGGAAGTCCCATTTGACCCAGCTATTCCACTCCTAGTCATATTCCCAGAAGAACTGAAAACCTCATACCACAGTGATATATGTGCACCCATATTTATAGCGGCACAATATGTAATAGCCAGATTTTGGAAACAACCTAAGTGCCCATCAACTGAGGAATGGATAAAAAAAAAAGTGGTACTTTTATATAATGGAGTACTACTCAGCCCTAAAGAATGATCACATTGATATATTTATAAATAAATGGATGCAACTTGAAACCACACTCATAAGTGAAATAAATCAAACTCACATGTATAAATACTGCATAGTCCCCCTAGCATAAGAAAAGGTAAGAGTGCATAAGATTCTATGGTAATAATGGATCCCCATTATATTGCTTTGAAGTCTTGCAATGTTTTCCTTCACTGGTTGCAATGGTTTTATTCTGTTTTATTTGACCTTATTATGTGTGATGGTATGAACACCTAATTTGAAGAAAACAAGCACTGTGTCAGCCATTGCTGATTTAATGTCATCTGGCTTTGAAGTTCTACCATGTTTTTGTTCTTCTATCACCATTGGTTCTATCATGTTGTGTCTTACTGCTTTTTAATATGGGTAATAATATAAACAAATTTTTTATGGAAAATGAGATATTATAGTAGCCATTGTTCATTTTCTCTTATTTGCATCAGGATGCCTTGTAATAGTTTCATTCTCTTGATGCTTTTATTCGAATTTGTTATGTTTGATATTATTGTTTGTGAAGCTATGCTCAACTATTTCAAAGAAAGAGATAGTATGGTAGCTACTGTTGACATCCAGTTGTCTTATTGTGAAGTGCTGTGTTGCTTGTATTGTTCTATTCTGATCTGTGTTGTTCTGTCCACTTTTGATTTATTCTCTGTAATATAAAAAGCAAATTTTAAAAAAGAAAAAACATGCAGTGTTTTGAATATTGTCTTCATCTATTATTTTGTTATGAAATTTTGTTTCACCTTTTTTCCATAAAATAAAAAATATCGGGTTCTCCTTATTTGTAAAAGAGTTACATCACATCTCTTATATACTTTTAAACTGTATTATCCTAAAAGCTATATAATCTAATATAACTTATTAAGATCTATGATTTTATGTTTTACAAACATCCAGCATCTCTGTGAGACTCATTTTATCTGTTATGGCCTCAAAAAACCCACATGGTACAATCATCTACCAAATAAAGTACTAAGACTATATTCTTCATTATTCCAATTGTTTTAACTCAGTTCACCTCTACCACTCTTAATGATAAGTACTGTCTCTGCAGATTGCAATTCAATATTCTGATTTCTCAGTTATCTCCAATAAACTCATCCACAACCACAAATAAGCCACACACTAGATGATTAAGCTCTAGACCATGGATGTCCAATATTATACTTACTAGGTATGTAAGTCTACTTAAATTTATTGAAACTAAATACAGCTAATAACTCATTTTTTAAACTATGCTTGTCATGCTTTAAGTGTTCAGCCACCAAAAATCACTGTTGTTTTTGGACTGCATAGATACATAATATTATTATTTTAGAAGTTTGTACTGGACAGAAACCCATTAGAGTCTAGACATTTTCATTTCCAATATCAATACTTTTTATACTGTCTAAATTTCAGATATTTCACTCTCTGAACTCCACGTCCTGTCTTTCCAGTTTACCCCTAATAACTATATGGGCTACTGGTTTCAGTGTCCACTAAGGATACCAAATTTACTGACAATGCCACATTTTTGTTCATCAATTCCTCATATCTAGTTGCCTGTTTAATCTGGTTTAGACATTTATCAGGGTCAATTAAAATAGCCATTTCCTTGTACACTGCAACAATTTTCTCACTTATCTTTTCACTCATACTAAGCATTTTGATGCAGCATAATTCAATAAAACTCTATCTGTACACACCTCTTATGAGTAGCTGATTGACCATTATAACTGGTCTTACTGAATGCTTTTTACATCATGATTTCTCAACAGTCTTACTAAACAATGCTTCCTACTAATGCCCTAAAAATGAGTAGCTATTCTCGAATTGTTTTTCCCTTTCCTCAATTTCAAGTCACAATCTGTTTTTCAATTATCCTGAAAAAATGAATACAATCTGAGGATACTTTCCTTTGTTCTGCCAACTGAATATGTGAAAATATCTGTGTATGTAAGGAATGTGGTATCTCTCTCAATAATGTTTATGTTTCCTTAGCACCTTTACCTATGATTGATCTCCACCTGTATTTTAAAATTCATCCTCTCTAGATGGAAGTAATAGTTATACCCTTTAGGACTTTAGAGGTTTAACTTTTAAATTTATTTTTTTCTTTCTTTAATATCATTTTAACTTTTTAAAATCTTTACCTATTCACTCACCTCAGCTTACAAACATAATATTCCCAATCTCTAAAATAAGCATGAAATATCTCCTGTGCACTCCCACATACTGTGACCCCTTTTTCTAGTATTCATTACAGCAGAAGAGATCAAAAGACTATTTATTCCTCCTTTTTCTCCTACATTTCCTAAACCCATTCTAGTCAGTCTTTTCTCCTCAATGGTCCCACAAAAATATTCCTGTCAAAGTCAATATTAACATCCATATCAGCTAACCCAATGGGTATCTCTTGAGTTTCATCTGCTCAACCTTATGCAGCATTTGACATAACTGATTATTCCCTTTTCTTCAAGCACTATCTTTCTCCAAATACTTTAGTCTCCAGTACACCACTCTCTTGGTTTCCCTTTTACTCCATTCATTCCCAATCCTCCATCAGATTCATTGACTCCTCCTTCACTGATTTCAAACTTTTGTGTCTTTGGGTTGTTTAGTTCCTGGTCCTCTTTTATCTCTTATTCACATTGCTGAATGAGCTCAACTAGAGTCATGTCTTGATGTTAACAGCCATCTAGTGACAGTGTCCCAGTTCATATTCCTCAAGTCTGCTTGATCTCCAAGACAACTCAGTTGACTGGATTCCTGATGTATTTATTTAGATTTGAAACTTACATAAAAAAATTAGAGACCCATCTCAAGTGTTCCCCTCATCTCAGTAAATGTAAACTCACTGGTTAGAA
Source organism: Hydrochoerus hydrochaeris (assembly GCA_004027455.1). Lineage (NCBI taxonomy): Eukaryota > Metazoa > Chordata > Mammalia > Rodentia > Hydrochaeridae > Hydrochoerus > Hydrochoerus hydrochaeris. Next base: position 36,521 of record PVLA01012833.1, on the reverse strand, counting down.
TTCCTCAGCCAAAAACTTGAAATCTCCCCGCTGACTTCTACTCTCATGTGAATTACATCCACCATAAAATAGTATCCACTATAGGAAATAACAAGACACAGCTGTCAAATGTAGAAATATTTTTGATTTAGCGTGTACTAAAGGAAATGCTGAGTACATAAGATAGGAAGCTATTCGCGATCTATTCCTCAGGAATCATTCCATTCTCACACATCATGCCTACTTCAGAGAACAGTTGTGAAGAACACCCTAAAAGTAAGGACCCAGAGAATGATCAAGGTACAACTAATTTCTAATTATTTCTGAGAAAAGGAATGGAGAAAAGTGAAAGTCCACAATATCAAAGCCCAAAGAAAATAAAGAAAAAGAAAACGTGAAGAAAAATATGACCACAAGGAGGAGACAGAGTGTGGAATTCATTTGGAAATGTGTATTTTCTTGGTTAGGATACCAAGATACCTCAGTCTACATAAAGGGGCTATAAAGGCATATTGATTGATTCTAATCCCGAAGTTATAGTTATATTCCTTAGGGCTTTTGGCAATTTATCTAATTCGTTTGTTGTATGTTTCTTATTAGTAATATTTGCATAAGTGTAGAACATACCACAAAGGTGACTGGTAAAAGCACAGGGGCAGCTATCCCTTTTTTTTTAACTAAAGTGAGTTTGAACTATTCTAGAGGATCTCTCAAATGGAAGAAACTCTTGTAATTGCCCAGGTTCTTACACTGATGATTGAGCAAACCCAAGGGAGCACAGCCAGGTCTGTCCCGAGCCTGACCAGTCACTTGAATGTCTTAGGATGAGCTTTTACAGCACTGATCACCTATAAAGGAAAACCTATCAGAATCACAGCAGACTTCTCAACACAAACAATGAAGTCAAGAAGAGCATGGAGTGAAGTATTTCAGATCCTAAAGGAAAACTGCTCCCACCCCAGACTGCTGTACCCTGCAAAACTGTCCTTCAAAATAAATGGAGAAATAAGATACTTCTATGACCAAGAACAGCTGAAGAACTTCATGAGCACCAAACCAACCCTGCAAAGCATACTGAAAAACATTCTAGACACACACAGGAAAAAACAAGGCAAACAATTAAACTAAGTGGAAAGGTAAAGATGCAATGACAGAAAGATAACATGTCAAAAATAAACCAATACATAGCATTTATAACCATTAATGTAAATGGCCTCAATTCACCAGTTAAAAGAAACAGACTGGCAGAATGGATCAAGAAACAATATCCAATCATATACTGTCTACAAGAAACTCATCTCATCCAAAAGGAAACTCATAGACTGAAAGTCAAAGCATGGAAAACAATACTCCATGCAGCAGGAAACACCCCCCAAAAAATAAAACATAAAAGAATAAAAAGCAGGGGTAGCTATTCTTCTTGCAGACAATGTGACCTTCAAGCCATGAATGATCCAAAGAGATAAAGAAGGTCACTACATACTAGTTAGGGGAAAACTTCAAGAGGAAGAGATAACAATCTTAAATATATATGCACCAAATTCCAGAGCACCCAGCTATATAAAGCAACTATTAACAGAAATGAAAAATCAAATAAGCAATAACACAATTTTAGTAAGAGCCCTTAACACGACACTGAACAAAGGGGCAGATCCAGCAGAAAGAAACTCAGCAAAGAAATAACAGAACTAAATCACACCTGTGAACAAATGGACTTGATAGACATATACAGTGTTCCACACAACATCAGCATATACATTCTCCTCAGCAGTACATGAGACATTCTCTAAAATAGACCATATACTGGCCCACAGAACATACTTAAGCAAATGCAAACTAACTGAAACTATCCCATGCATGTTATCGGATCATAGCACTATGAAACTAGAAATTAATGATAACAGAAACTGCAAGAACTCCACAAACACATGGAAATTGAATAATACACTTTTGAACAATCAGTGGGTCACAGAGGAAATTAAAGAAGAAATTAAACAATATCTACAAGCAATCGAAAATACAAATGTATCTTACCAGAATCTGTGAGGTGCAATGAAAGCAGTCCTTAGAGGAAAATTTATTGCAGTGAATTCCCACATCAAGAAAACAGAATGAACACAAATAAACAACCTGATACTACACCTCAAGCATCTAGAAAAAGGAGAACAAATCAAGCCAAAGGCCAAAAGAAAGGAGGAAATTATAAAGATCACAGCAGAAATTAATGCAATAGAGACTAAGAGAACAATACAAAGAATCAATGAATCAAAGAGTTGGTTCTTTGAAAGAATAAACAAAATTGATCAGCCCCTAGCCAACCTTATTTTAAAAAGGAAATTAAAAACTCAAATTCATGCCATAAGGAATGAAAAGGGTGAAATCACCACAGACTGTATGGAAATACAGAAGATCATCAACACCTATTTTGAAAACCTCTACTCTCATAGGTTTGATAACACAGAAGAAATGGACAGATTTCCAGAAACTTAAGAATTACCAAAGCTGGGTCAAGAAGATGTAAAACTGTTGAATAACTGAATTTCTATTAATGAAATTGAAAATGCAATTAATCCCTTACCAACAAAGTAGAGCCCAGGCCCAGATGGACTCAATGCAGAATTCTACAAGAAATACAAAGAGGACTTAGTGCTGACACTCCACAAACTCTTCAATGAAATCGAAAGGGAAGCAATTCTTCCTAAGTCATTCCTGGAAACAAGTATCAGTCTAGTATCAAAACCTGAGAAAGACCCAACTGAAAAAGAGAACTACAAGCCAATCTCCCTAATGAACATAGAAGCAAAAATTTCCAATAAAATATTGGCAAACAGGATGCAACAAATCATCAAGAAGATTATACACCACAACCAAGTGGAAGTCATCCCAGGAATCCAGGGAAGGTTCAACATACATAAATCAATAAATGTAATCCACCATATCAATAGAACCCAAAATAAGAATCATGATCATTTCTATAGCTGTAGAAAGAGCTTTTGATAAGGTCCAACACTCATTCATCATAAGAACCTTACAGAGAATTGGAATAGAAGGTTTTACCTCAATATGATAAAGGCCATCTATGACAAACCAACAGCAAGCATCATATTAAGTGGCCAAAAACTGAAAGCCTTTACCTTAAAATCAGTCAGAGACAAGGATGTCCATTATCACTGCTCCTATTCAACATAGTACTGGAAATACTAGCCAGAGCAATTAGACAAGAAAGAGAAATAAAAGGAGTAAGGATAGGAAAAGAGGAAGTTAAATTATCATTATTTGCACATAACATGATATTCTGCATAGAAGACCCCCAAAACTCTTTATTGAAAGACTCCTAGATATAATAAATAAATTCAGTAATGTAGCTGGATACAGAGTCAATACTCAAAAATCAATAACATTCTTATATACTAACAACAAAATCACTGAGAGAGAAATAAGAGAAGTCACACTCTTCACAATAGCATCCAAAAAAATGAAATACTTAGGAATTAATCTGACAAAAGAAGTAAAAGATCTATTCAGGATAAATGATAATACCCTGAAAAGGAAATCAAAGAGGACCTCAGAAAATGGAAAGATATCCCTTGCTTATGGATAGGAAGAATAAATATTGTGAAAATGGTCATTCTCCCAAAATTGTTGTAAAGATTCAATGCAATCCCAATTAAAATACCACTAGCATACCTCATAGATCTAGAGAAATCACTCCTAAATTTCATCTGGAACAAGAAGAGACCTAGAATAGCAAAGGCAATTCTAAGCAGCAAAGGCAAGGCAGGAGGCATCACAATCTCTGACTTGAAGTTACACTATAAAGCTAATATAATAAAATCAGGGGTACTGGGAAAACAAGCAGCCAACTTGCTGCTCTGGTAAGTGGCTGTGGCCTGACAAGCCATGGCCACCCCAGGGCAAGAACCACCGGCGTTTCCTGAGTTCCATGCCATGTTGGAATTTGGGGCACTGGGAAAACAAGCAGCCAGCTCACTGCTCTGGTAAGCAGCTGTGGGCCTGCCAGTGCACAGGCTAAGAATCAAACACTTCCCCACCCCACCCCACCCCCCACAAAAGCCAGTGGGAGCTAGAGATCTGAGTATCTCTTGGCAAGATGAACATATGCAATGTGGCAACCAAGGGGGATTTCCTTCTACCATCTCTCTGAAGGCAAATATTTTCATCACTGTTTTGCTAACTTCTGATTAATGGTACTGTTCCATTCAATATTCTGTTTTTATAAGTTCGGTATTTCCTTCCATTTTGCTCTACCTGATTGAAAGAACAGCTATTGTGGAGAGAAGGGGACGTACTATTGTGCGTATTGCTGTTGTCCTGGTGCCATGCTGTGAGGTTCTGTGGCAATTTCACTGCACTGTCTTGGATGCTTTGTTCTGTCTTATTCTGCTGTATTTTGCTACCTTCAAAAAAAAGATAACAAACTAAGAAAATTCTCCCCCCAAAAAACTCCCAACTCCACCAAAGCTGTTCCATGGGGCATGGATGAGGAGAAACTCAAAAACAAAGCAACAGAATTACATAAGATGATTAAAAAGTAAATAACAACAACAAAACAGATCGTGAGGTGCTGAGCAAGCTGAAACATGGCTGCCTGTGCTGTCCTGCTCTGCCTCGGCCCATGTCCTACCTCCGCCCCTCCCTGACCACTCCCCCATCACGCCTCTCGCCCACAATATATATGTCCCTGCTTTTTCACAATAAAGTTGGATCTGTGCCATCAGCTCAGTCTCCCGAGTGACTTCCTCCATTGCCACTTGCCACCGGACCAGGTTCCCCGCGAGGCCCCCCAAGCCCCAAGTGGCACCCAAAGCAGGGACTCTGAGCACCCCCTGGGAACTGGTAAGTGGCCCCCGGCCTCACGATGGGCTTGTGCTTCGCAAGGAACAGCACCTGCAGGCACGGGCTCTTGCTGCTCTCTTGCAGGTTAGACAGTGAAAGATTTCTTATAAAACTCTTTCCCAATATTGGGAACTTCTTCTCCCCTTTAATCTCTGGCTTCAAACTGTCTGTCTGTCTTTGGGACCCTCAAACTTGGACCCGCCTTATCAGGGAGTCCAAATGGCCAAACAATATGAAGGGTGGGTCTTCCCCTTAGGGCTCCAACCCTCTCTACTCACTATAAGGGCTTGCTTAACAGGTTCCGACAGCATTAGCAAAGCTGATTCGCAAGCCTTTCTGCTGTTAGATGATCCCGCTGCTTGTGCAGCCAAGGCGCCTGCTCTGGGCCCATGCCTCACCCAAGAATTAGAACAAGACCTTTCCCTATACCAACAAGAGCAAATAAAATCAATTAGAGAAGGAGCCTCCGCTGCTCCGCCTAAATCGGAAAAAATACAGCCCTCGCTCAAGCCCTTAAAGCAAGAGCCAAAGATTCCGCCAAGAGGAAGTCCTCCTCCCCGAGGAAGTCCCACTTAAACTTTAAACCCTGCCTAATGAGGAAAGTGGAACCTGCATGGGATGAGCCCCCGGTTTATCCTTCAGTGCCATCTGCTGGTGGCAATGTATGATTACATCCTAGAGACCCATGGGGAATCCTACCAGCAGGCCAGGGCCAAAGAAAGAGCACAAGCTGTTACTGAATGGAACGCTTATTACGAGGGATTATGCCGCACTAGGGATAATCAAGCTAAACATTGGGAATGGGAAGAAGGGATCAAGGAGATGTTCCCGCCTAATCTACATCAAAATCCTGCTCGCTCTCTGCGTTGGTACCCTCATGAGCATTCCACCTTAAAATGCCTCCAAGAGGCTGTTGAAGAGGAAGGCATTCAGGGGCCTTTCACCCAACAGCTCCTTGAAAATGTCAGTATGGAGCTTAACTGCCCACCTGACTGGAAACAACTAGCAAGGGCCATTTTTAGTAGCGGTCAATACCTGGACTGGCTAGCTATCTATAAGGATGAATGCGAACAACAGGCAGAATGTAACCATAGGACAAATGTAAGGCTTAATTACGAATGCCTGGTGGGAGAAGGCATCCAGGCCTCCCCAGCAGTGCAGGCCCAGGCCCCTCCACAATATTTTGATCAAGTAAGACTGGCCGCATTAAGAGCCTTTAACCACTGCCATGCTGGGCCAGTGACTCAATGAACAAGCTCATACAAGGGGCCAAATGAGGACTTTGCTTCCTTCATTTCCAAAGTCCTAGAGTCCTGCAAACACAAGGTACAACATGAAGGGGCAGCTAATGCATTGGCTAAAGAATTAATCTTTGAGGGAGCCACCCCTACTTGCAGGACTCTAATAGCCCCTATCAAAAATGGAGATTTAGACCAATGGATACTAACATGCAGAAAAGTCAGTGCTCAAGGTGCACGAGCACTGGCAGTAGCTCTCGCTGCCCATTTGCAAATTGGCACCAGTACTATGCCTCTATACTTCAGTTGTAAAGCCCCAGGACACTTTGCCAAACTATGCCCTAAAAAAGGACAAACTGATTCAGATATAAAACCAAAACATCCCACACCATGCCCCAAATCCAAAAGAGGATATCATTGGTCAAAGGACTGCTGATCCAAAACAGATACAGATGGCAATCCTTTAAACTTGAAAAGGGGCAACCCTCAGCCCAAAACAAACAAGGGAAATAAAGACTACTTCACAAATTTTATGGACTGTGCCCATCACTCAAAACAAGGCACTATTAATCCTAGAGGTAGAACAGATGTCAGTCTCTGGACTTATTGACTCCAGGGTAGAATGATCCTGCTTCCAATTCACCCCTATGGCACCTTTTGGCCCACTGCCCCAGGGCTCATAGTTCAAGGAGCCACAGGCCAACAACCAGCCATTCAAACAACAAGTCTCCTCAAATGGAGAGACAGGGAAGGGCACTCAGGATACTTCCAACTTCTATTCCTAAAGGGCCTTTCACAAGTTCTATGGGGAAGAGATATTTTAACTTAATTAAATGATAGGTTAACCACTGAAACACTCCTCCCCTCATAGGGGCCATTGCTCCCGTGGTAAAACCACAACTCATACAGCTGACCTGGGACACTGATACTCCTGTGTGGGTGGACCAATGGCCCTTACTGTCCCAAAAGCTAATTGCCCTCCAATAGCTAATTAAGGAACAATTACATCAAAAACATATAGAACCATCAGTTAGCCCTTGGAATACACCGGTGTTTGTCATAAAAAGGTTAAGAACAAATACTGTTTGATTCATGATCTTAGGGAAGTTAATAAGCATATTATAAAGATGGAGGTTCTTCAGCCAGGACTGCCACCCTCTACAGCAATTCCAAAAGATCATTATATTGTTATTATAGATATGAAAGACTTTCTTCTCCATCACGCTACATGAACAAGATCATCCTAGATTTGCTTTTTCAGGCCCTATGAGCAACTACCAGGGCCCCACTGAGAGATATCAATGGAAAGTACTCCCTCAAGGAATGATAAATAGCCCTATCATATGCCAGATGTATGTAGATCATTCCATCAAAACCCTCCAATCCTCTTATCATTGTATTCACTATATGAATGACCTTCTTCTCTCCAATGCAGACCCTCACCAATTACAATTGGGTCTTCAACAATTATTAAACAACCTTAAGATATTGGGACTCCAAATCACCCCAGAAAAGATCCAGACAAATGCTTTCCTAGGTCACACATTACAGATAATGTTACCCCCATAGCCCCCCAGTTTACACAGGCAATCCTCTTATACCTTGGCAGAGCTACAACAGTTGTGTGGAGTTATCAACTGGATGTGGCCAGCCATGTCTCTCTCCTCTGACAAGCTGTGCCCATTATATGATCTTCTACAAGGCGATGCAGATCCAGCCTCCCCATGAGTCCTCTCCCAGAGGGTCACCTAACATTAGATTATATTGACAAGGCTATACCAAAAATACATGTTAATAGGTTTGACCCCAGGGAGCCTCTTTTAGCCATCATACTGTCAGCACCACAGTCCCGCCCCTGGGGGTCTTATGGCAACAGGGCCCTCTCCTTTGGGCCCATACTGCATATTCTTCCCTATCAAAGATAACACCACTGTTGACAGCCATCTGTCACATAGGTGTACAACTGAGAAAGTTATCTACCCTTCATTACAGTTGTGAGCCAGATACTCTGATACTTTCACTAACTCAAAATCAAATAAAATCTCATAACCTAGATTTACAAATGCTACTCCTAAATTTCCCAGGCCAACTCTCAAACCACTATCCCCCCAGTCCAACCCTTTAAGGCCTCAGTCAGTTACCTCGTGTGAGGCCATCCCATTTCCCTTCATCAACCCCTATTCCTCAGAGTAGGGTTGCTTTTACAGATGCCTCAAAAACAACATATGCCATTATCATACATCACCCTAATGATTATGACGGCCCAAAAATACAAGTTACTAAGCATACATTCTCTGTTCAAGTGGCCGAACTTCTTGCGGTTTTACAAGTGTTACAACACTGCCCTGAATGCCCTATCAACATCTTTTCAGACAGTCAATATGTAGTCCAAATTTGTCATGTTATTCCCCATGCTATCATAAAAATAAAAGATACCACATTTGGCAAAGCGTTAAAGGCCTTACAAAACACACTCCAACATCATAGACACCAACACATACATTCCCATAGTGGGCTTCCTGGCCCTCTGGCCCAAGGAAATCAATATGCAAATCATTTGATTTCAATACAGGCTATACAAATATCATTGTCAGATCCTTTGACACAAGCAAAAATGCTCCATTCCAGGTTTCACCTGTCAGCAAAGGCCCATACACCAACTACTCCTGGAAGTCCCAAAAGCCACATGCAAACACTTAGTTTGAAGCTGTGCAACATGCACCCCCTTCCTTCCACTGGGACCACTCCTACCTAAAGCAATCAATTCAAGAGGAATCTGCCCTAATGCCAGATGGCAAATGGATGTTACTCATTACTCCCCATTTGGAAAATGAAAATACATTCATCTGGTCAAGGACACCTTCTCCGGCACTACAAAGGCCATTGCCATGACTGGAGAAATGGCCAATCATGCCACCTGAGCCCTCAAAAGGTCCATCCTCATGTTAGGGATACCTCGGGACTTAAAAGCACACAATGGGCCATGTTACACCAGTCAAACCTTCAAAAACACATGTGCAAAATACAATATTACACTACACCACAGTATCCCCTATAACCCTCAAGGACAAGGCATCATAGAAAGAGCCCACCAGACTCTTAAAACATTATTTTAAAAAGGAGGGGGAATTACACCCCCGTAGTAAACCAGATGAACTACTCACAAAGGCTCTCATAACCATAAATCTTCTAACTTTCAATGGTAAAGGTCTCTCCCCTGCCCACAAACACTGGGGCCCCTGTTAACCCCGCCTATGCCTCTCCCTCTTTGTTGCTGGAGGGACCCAATGACACAGCTGTGGCAAGGCTTTGCTTGTGTATTTCCAGAAATGGCACCTCACCCCATGTGGATCCCAGCTTGGGATATCCTACCTGCCACCGCCACAGACCTCAGAGATGAGTCACCTGACCCTCTACAGCAGATGTCTAGGGGGTGGACTATCATGATGCAGGAGGAGATGCCTTCCTAACACTAACTCAGCCCCCCCATTACCTGGGGAGCTGTCAAGGCCCTCTGCAGCCAAGCCCATGGCATCGTCCTCTCAGAGGACCATTCACCTGCTAAACTGTTCCTGATGATATGCACCATCATCTCCATGAATTCTTCCCCAGCACTGCTGAGGTTTCTGTCCCAGTCTGGGCTGCCCTATGAAATCCACCTGGCCTTTTGATAGTCAGGGCTGACTCTCCTACCTTACCTCATTTTTTTCCTTTCTGACTGTACCTTTGGCTTGCCATGTGACCCCCATTTCGCTTCAACCCAGGTTTCCTTCGCTGATTGGATACTTCCTCCAGATCTCAATAAGCCTTTGACTTTTCAGGTTATGCCGGACAACCTGACCAACCCAGCTATCTGGAACGAGACTACACCTATGCGCTTAACCTTTTTTCATCATCAGACAGGAGGCTTCTCCCTCAAGTCAAAGACATTTCTAACGATGGTTATCCTCCTCCCCCTTATCTCCTGCGAGCCCCAAACTCAGACAAATACCACTTGCTCCCAAATCTCTTGCGAATTCGCCCCTAGGCCCTCTTACAACCCATGCAGCCCCCTCCGACACAACTTCTCTACCTGGCTAGATGACCTTCATTGGCACAAGTGCCTTCCTACTTCCGTCCCTTATAAAAATGACAACTATACCACACTTTGGAGCACCCCCTATTTTTGTGCAGGAGCCATTAATCAATGTAACACTAAATTCCCTAAGTCATTTGCCAAACACAATCCACAACAACACCTTTTGTCTGTTTTGGGGTACACATGCTTTGCGGGACCTTTAGGTGCCTCGACCTGCTGCCCTTGATGCTGATTTGCAGCCGGTCACTCTCCAATGGAACATTCACCCACAGTTCATCATCTTGGGAATCCACCCTGCAGAGGAACCACACCCACTTTCTAAATCACTCTGCTGCTGCCTGTGTTGTCTCCCCATTTCTCCTGCTCTTGTCCACAGGGCCATCACTCAACTGTACGGATAACGGGACCTGCCATCTATCCAAGTGCTGGAAAGGCACTCCCTCCTTTATGCTAATTCTCTGCATCCCCTCCATGCTCTGGGTCCCCATAAGTGTGACAAGCTGGGTAGCCCCTAGCCTGCCTCTTCAGCTCCCTCCCAATGCCCTATAGGTGTGCACCAAGAGGGACTTTGGTGCCTCTGCCCTTACCATAGCTTTCCTTAGAGCCGCTGCCACAGGAACCACCGCCACTGTCTTGCTCACCCAGTCAACAGTGATGCCTCAGGAACTAAACAGTCTATCCCAGACTGTGCCTGAAGCCTTTTGGGTACAACAACAACTAAACGCCTATGCTCATATGGCCCTCCTGAACCTACAACAACAAATAGATCTTCTAGATGCTGAGCTTCAAGACCTCTGGCGTGTCGCCACAACTGCCTGTGACCACTGATACTCAATGATGAGTATGACCCTAAAACCTGCCAACCTCTCAATCGCGTACCTCACACTCCGTGACTGGATACTTGGCCCCTATAACAACACCTATTGGAACTTATCACTTCGACTCACAAATCAGATGCAAACTATTGACTCTATTCAAGTTTCTGTGCTGACTGACACTATTCTCACAGATCTTCTTCATAACCTTCAACGTTTGTTCTTACCGGCCAATCTCCTTACCCTGGGACTTCTACGTATCCTAGGACTTTGTGGGATGGTTGTGTTATGCATGCTATGCTCTTGTATCTAAGTGTTGTGCTCCCAACAGGCCATGATGGCATCCATACAATTGGCTTTAATAAAAAAGGAAGGGGAATCTGTGGGGATTACAGGTCTAGTTGACAGCCATGGCAGAGGAGGTGATCTGAGCAGACCTAGTGATTCACTCTGCCTATGCTGTCCCACTCTGCCTCACCCTGTGTCCCACCTTTGCCCCTCCCTGGCCACTCCCCTATCACACCTCTCGCCCATGATATATATCTCCCTGCTTTTCCACAATAAAGTTGGATCTGTGCCATCAGCTCAGTCTCCAAAGTGACTCCCTCCATTGCCACTTTCCATGGGCCCAGGTCCCCCTTGAAGCCCCCCAAGCCCCAAATGTCCACTTTGTATGCTTTAATTTTGTAACTTGAATAACTATGTCTAAGAAGACAATATGTAACTTATCAACTAGTGATTTCTTACTGTTTATATTTTTTTCTGAAATTCTGTATTGTTTCTACCCTTTTTTCTGTTTTGCTTTATTTCTCTTTAAATAAAATTAATAAAGCCAACATGATACTGGAATAAAAACAGACCTGAATATCAATGGAATAGATTGGAAGATACAACTACAAACATCACCTTATCTTTAACAAAAGGGCTAAACACGTCCACTGGAAGAAAGATAGTTCCTTTAATAAATGGTGCTGGAAAAACTGGCTCTCCATATGCTGAAAACTAAAACTAGACCCATGCCTATCATGTACTAAACTAAAGTCTAAATGGATCAAAGATCTAAATATTAAAACAGAAACACTAAATTGGTTGTAAGACAAAGTAGGTAAAAATCTTGAAGATATAGGGGTAGATAGAGAGAATTCATGAACAAGAATCAAACCACATGGAAAATACTTCCCAGAATCAATAACTGGCATCATGTCTTATTAAAGAGTTTCTGCAAGTCAAAAGAAATCTCCAGCATAGTGAAAAGAAAACCCACAAATTGGGAAAAAATCTTAGTGAACTGTCCCTCAGAAAAAGGACTTCTGTCTAGAACTGATAAAGAATTTAAAAAAATCAGACCCCAGGGGGCTGGGGACCCAGCTCAATGGCATAAGCACCTGCCTTGCCAGCACATGGTCATGAGTTCGCTCCCCGCTACCAATAAAAAAAAAAAATCAGACCCCTGAAATTCAAAGACCTAAACCAAAAATGGGCATCTGAGATGAATATACAGTTTGAAGATGAAGCAATACAAATGGCAAATAAATGCATGAAAAAAATGTTCAGCATCATTAGTCATAATGGAAATGCAAATTAAAACCACACTGAGATCCCATCTTACTCCAGAAAGAATGGCCAGGATAAAGAAAACTACCAACAACAAATGCAGGAGAGGCTGTGGGGAAAAAGGGCTTTTCTGCACTGTTGGTGGGAGTGTAGAATGGTGCAACCACTGTGGAGGTCAGTCTGGAGATTCCTCAAAAAGCTGGGGCTGGAAGTTCCATTTGACCCAGCTATTCTACTTCTAGGTTTATTCCCAGAAGAACTGAAAACATTATACCACAGTGATATATGCAACACAATTTGTAATAGCCAGATCTTGGAAACAACCTAAGTGCCCATCAACCGAGGAATGGATAAAAATGTTGTGGCATTTTTATACAATGGAGTACTACTCAGCTATAAAGAATGATCATGTTGAGATATTTATAAATAAATGGATACATATTTAATCTATACTAATAAGTGAAATAAATCAAACTCACATGTGTAAATACCATATAGTCTCCCTAGTGTAAGAAATGGTAAGAGTACATAAGATTTTATGGTAATCATGGTTCCCCATTAAATTGCTTTAAAATCTTATAATGTTTACATTCACTGGTTGCAATGGTTTTATTCTGTCTTGTTTGCTTTTATTATGTGCAATGGTATAAACAGCTTTTTGGAAGAAAACAAGACATTATGGCAGCCATTGCTGATTTAATATCATCTTGCTTTGAAGCCCTACCATGATTTTGTTCTTCTCTTTCCATTGGTTCTATCATGTTGTGTCTTATTAGATTTTTATATTTGTGATAGTATAAACAATTTTTTTAAGGAAAATGAGATATTATAGTAGGAATTGTTCATTTTCTATTATTTGGTTCAGAATGTCCTTTAATACTTTCATTCTCTGGAATGGTTTTATGATATTTTGTTATGCTTGATATTATTGTTTGTGAAAGCATGCTCAACTACTTCAAACAAAAGAGAGATTATGGTAGCTACTATTAATGTTCAGTTGTCTTGTTGTGAAGTGCTGTGTTGCTTACATTGTTCTGTTCTTATTTGCTTTGTTGTGTCTTCATTTGTTTTATTCTTTTTAAAATAAAAAAAAGAATATAGGTTTACATGATACATGAGATGATCTTCTGAATTTCCATAGGATGCATTTTTATTTCAATCTATGCATTTCTAATTGCTTGAATTTGTGTTTTATCTTTTCTCTTTTTGATAAGATTGGCTAATGGTTTATCAATTGTATTTATTCTTTCAAAGAACAAACTTTTTATCTCTGATTATTTGTATTGTTTTCTTCATCTCAATTGAATTACTTTCTGCTCTTATCTTTGCAACTTCCTCCTTCATATGATCTCTGGGTTTAATTTGTTCTTCTTTTCCTTAGAAGCTTGAGATTCAACATTAGGTTGTTTATTTGAGCTCATTCTGTTGATGTTGGAGTTCATCACTATAAATTTTCCTCATAGGACTGTTTTCATTATGTATCATAAGTTTCAGTATGTTGTATTGGCTTTATCATTTAATTGTATATAATGTTTAATTTTGTCTCTGTTTTCTTTCTGAGCTACTGGTATTTCAGAAGTGTGTGATTTAATATCCATGTGTTTATGTAGTTTTTGTGATTTTTTTTCATTGATTTTCAGTTTCACTATGCTAAGGTCAGATGGTATGCATGAGATGATTTCAGCTCCTCTGTGTTTGCTTCAACCTGTTTTGTGGGCTAATCTGTAGTCTGTTTTGGAGAATATCTCATGTGCAGCTGAGCAGAATGTGTATTGATGTTTCTGGTTGGAACAATTGTAGAACTCTACCAAGTCCATTTGTTTACAGGCTTAGATTAACTTTTGTATTTCTTTGTTGATTTGTCCAGTTGATCTATCTATTTGTGAGTGGGATACTAAGATTCCCCCTTACAATTATGTTAATGTTTATTTGGTTTTTCATTTATGGGAATATTTGTTTTATGTAATTGGGTGCACTGGTGTTTGGTGCATATATATTTATGACTGATATCTCTTCTTTAAGTTTTCCCTTAACAAATATAGTGACCTTTCTTATTTCTTGACCAGTTTTGACTTAAACTTTACATTGTCTGCAAATAAAATAACTATGTCTTTTTTCTGGGTCCCTGTTGAATGGAGGATTGTATCTTATCTCATCCTTGGAATTACAGTCTAAGGATTTAAATTGAAATGTGTTCCTTGAATGCAGCATATTGTTGGATTTTGTATCTTGATCCATTCTGCCAGTCTACTTCTTTAGATTGGTGAGTTAAGAACTTTCACATTGATAGTTATAACTGATAAATATTGGATTATCTTTTTCATGTAATTTTCCTGTTGTCAGTTCCCTGTCTTTCTCCACTTTTCATTTGCTTGCAATGCTTGGCATCTTCTTTATATTGGTGTTTGTATGTTTGTGGTCTTCATCATCTGCTTCTAATATATGTTTGAGAGCATTCTGTAGAGTTGATTTAGTGGTCTTGAATTTCTTAAGTTTTTCTTTGTCATGGAAGTGTCATTTCTCTGCTGATTTTAAAAGAGAGTTTTGCAGAGTATCTCAACCTGGGTTAAAGATTGTTTGCTTTTAGGACTTCACTTCAGGCTTTCCTTCAGGGATTTGTGCTGAAAAGTCAGCTGTGATTTGATGGACTTTTCTTTATGGTTGATATTTTTGCTTTCTCTAGCTGCTTTGTGTTTTATTCTTGTGTTGAATTTCTAGAATCTTGACTATCATATATTGTTTTGTAGACTTTTTTTGGTCATTGCTATTTGGAGTTCAATATGCTTCACTTATTTGTAATCAAATTCTTTACACATGTTTCTGCAAGTTTCTAGCCATTATTTCTGTGAACAGGTTTTTAATGACTTTTGCATTTTTCCCATTTTTTTCACTGACTCCAATCAAGTTTATTTTGTTCTTTTTTGCTTCACCTTGTAGTTGTTGGACAGATTTTTCATGGTCCCTTACTATTTTTAAAAATATACTTCTTTTCCTGGTTGCTAGTCACATTCTTGTCTTCTGGGTCAGATTCTATCCTCACCTTCATTCAGTTTCACTCACTTTGAGTCTATCTCCTCCATCTTTCAAGAAATTTGTCTCTTCTCTCTCCTTGTGGGCTTCAGTTCTCACTGCAGATCCTTCTTGGGTCCTGAGGACTTACTTGTCTCATTTGTTCATGTTGCTATATTTCAGCATTTGTCCATTATATCTCAGAAAGATTCTTGCTTTGCTGCTTATCACCCCATCATTTTCTTCTGACTCTCCCTAAATACATTTGTGAAATGAAGCAGATACCTGGCTGATGGGCCCACTTCTATCATTAACTTGAGTGGAGGTTCCATGCATATCACTTTTGGTTTTAGATGCCCTCTTCATAAATAAGAATTTCAGATGAGGTGATGCATAGGTAAGTCCCAGGTCTAAAGGTCTGTGATTCTAGGAAGTTTCTGAGCATGCATAGCATTACCATTTTTAGAAAATCACAGAGCTCATTGGTTGGTATCAAGACTAGAATCTATGTCTTACAAATTAATTTTGTTTCAAGGGAAAGCTGGAAATCCATGCTTTGTGTATTTTTGAACCAGCAATATTTTGTTGTTGTTGTTGTTGAATTAATCTGCTGAAATAAACTGCTTTGAAAGTAGCTTTTCAGGCTTGAAGATCAACATTTTCACTATGGTGTTCTCAAACTGACCTAAAATTTTGCATTTTAGATTTTGAGGGATTCTGGAGATTGAATGTCTTGAATTATATTTTTCTACTTTATTTTTCACTTGTCTCTTCTGTTTCATTTTATGTCATTTATACTTGAAATTTTGAATACAACCTCTTATGAAGCCTTTAGGTGAATCACTGCTCTAATCTCAGCATTCTGGGAGGCTGAAACAGGAGGATGGTAAATTCAAACCCAACATGATCAGCTTGGTGATTGTGAGACTCTGTCTCAAAGCAAAGCAAATAAACATTACTAGCTTCTGAATAAGACCTTGCTTTCATTTCATACTTCCATTAATTTCTTGATCCAGTAAGCTTTTCAAATAGCTGTGTGGCCTCCCTCCTATTGTCACATTTTATTGGATGCTGTTCTTTAGATGCTCTTATTATATCTGCTTTACATTAGCCACTAACAAATATTAATAAATTTCTGTTGGAAAATCTAGACAATCTCTTTCAGCAATTGTTACCATTGAGAAAAAATAACCAATAATAATACAGAGCTCTAGATTCTGTACTTTCTTCCACACATAAGATTTATCAGCATTAGTACTATGGATAGACTGGGCCAGGCCAATCTGTGTTGTAAGAAGCTTCCCTGTGCCTTATGTGACATTTAGCACTTTGTGCAAAGTGAAGATTTTTCTCTTCAGGCAGTGATTTTTCCATTAAATTCAAAATTTAATATTTGTATACATGTAAATCAAATGAAGTTTAAAATTTTCACAGATGTGCATGCCATTTGTAATTTTAAAATGTCAGAAACCTGGGAAATGTAGATTTACTAGCTTTGGTTCCTTTCCTGGAGAGTCACTGAAGGAAATAAGAGTATTTAAGGGTAAAAAAGGAAGGAGTTATCAAGTTGAAAGGGGCTTAATCATGACCAGGTTAAAAGCCCAGTGGGACATAAATTAAAAGTGTGTTTGAGTATGTATTTTATTTATTTATTTATTTATTTATTTATTTATTTATTTATTTTAGCGGTACCAGGGATCAAACTCATGACCGTGTGCTTGCAAGGCAGGCACTTATGCCACTGAGCTAAATCCCAAGCCCCTGTGTATGCATTTACTGAGGAAATATATACATAAATCTCTCCCTCTTCAGAATTTTTAAGTTAGAACACATTGACCACCAAACCCTAAGTATTTCTTTCCTTATTTTCCATTTCATTTTTTCTCTTGGGCAAGGGTGGAAAGAAGTTTAATGAAGGGAATTCTTTTTATAGAAACAAGATGGTATTTTGGTGGTGACAAGTGGTCTCACGTAGTGTAAAAGGCTCTAATCTTGGATGAAAGGTAGCAGAATTTCAAAATGTTATTATTCACTTACTTTTATTTGTCACTGGGTATTGATCTCACACTCAGAGATTTTTACTTTTGTTTTAAAACCAAATTTTGCTCCACTGTTCAGGCTGGCATAGACTTTTGATTTTTCTGCCTCAGCCTCCAGAGTACTTGTGATTCTAGGTATGCACCCCTGTGCCCAGTTACCTATAGCTGTTAACTGCACCTTTCACTGGAAGGGTTCCCCTAAAAGCCTGTGTACACCATCTTGAGACATTTGGTCCTCACAGTAACACTAAGTCTTGTTCTTTCTTCTGGATGAAGACTAACACCTGCCAGCAGTCCTTGTTTTTCACCTCTATTTCATTGTTGTGCTGGTCTTCTGCCTGTAGAATTTCTAGCCTGCATCAAGAAAATAAACCCTGGAATTTGGGTAAATAAATTGGTATAAAGTCAGTCAATGCAGTTTTCTTTAGAGACCAAATGACCTCTTAGGAAAAGCTTGTGTGTTCTATGTTTTGTACTTCATTATTCACAGCACTTTCAAAGGTATGTATGTACAGAATAGAGTATTCACTCTCTTATTCAATGTCCAGACTTCACATGACCTTCACTGAAGATACTTAGCATGTTTCAAGGTTCATGCTCTTTAAGGGTGTACTGGGAAGGTGTTAGTTTTGATTACACAGCCTTGACTCTTCAGGAGTTAAATCAGATCTGCTTTTTGACAATGGTCAGTTTGCTGGAATAACTATGTGGTCATCAGGAGGGACACTGAGGCCTGTGGCTACCTGAATTCAACATGTGAATGGTTATCACAGCAGCCTAAGTGCACCTCTTTCCCTCTGCTCCTCCTTCCGCTCATCATCTCCAAAAATAAGTGAAACTAGAGGATGTTTTGAGCCCAGATTGCATGAGCATTTTACATTTTAAGTGTTAAATATTTAAATCACCTCTAAGACATAATTTTCAAGAATGCAATATGTTCTTACAATTAAACAGTGTTGAATAGGTTTTTTTTTTTTTGATTGGAAAGAAGAGTGTTCCTTTCTCCTAATGAGTTACTTTTAAAGAATATTCCATCAATGGGTGTTCACTCTTTGGGTAATACTGACACAGGATTGATTTGACACAATATGAATAACGTGTCTACTCCTTCAGTACATCCTTTCCATTTCCCTCGTGTCTCTCCTCTTGCTGAAAGGCTGATTGAAGATTCTTTTAGGGGTAAATGGACATCTTGTCAACATTTAGTCTTCAAAATGTATAAAGGATACTGGAAATTGAGAGGAAAATGAAATAGGAATTTTCATTCTAAGTATGTGAAGATTTTCTGGACAGCGTGTATGTTATTGGTTCCTTCTTAGTTTTACTCTTCTGTGTTCAGAGCAGAACTTTAAAATCTCTAAATTTTTTGCAATATGTTTTCTTTCTGTGACCCAGATATGGTCTGCCTTTAATTTTTGTAAGAACAAAAGAAAAACATGAGCTCTGATATTGAGGGGTGAGTGGTCTATAAGAAATAAAATTGCTTAATAGCATCATTCAGTTTTCTTGCTTTATAAATCATAATTATTCTGTCAGCTACTGTGAAAAGAAGATTAAACGCTGGATTACAATTATGTGACTGTCTACCTTGCCTTTCAATTTGATATTTTTCTCATGTATTTTAAATCTCAGGTATAAAATTAAGATAAATCAGACTCACATGTGTAAACATTATATTATCTCCCTAATGGGAAACACTGAAAAAGTAAATAAGATCCAAAATATACAATAGATATTGTAAAACTGAAAGAGGAAGAAAGTGCTCAGAAGGAAAAAACAACTGGGATGAGGGAAAGGAGAAAAGAAACAAGGAAAAAGATCATATATATTGTAGATAATTATACTACTAATCTGTTAGTTCATCAAAAAGCAGTTTACTTCCATTATTTTTTTGCCTATATCTTGTAATCTAAGCAACTACTGTGATGATATCAATACACAATACATTAACCATAGTTAATCTTGTAATATTTTGGTTTGAAATTCTGTATCATAGTTTTGTCCTATGAAAAATTTTTTGAAAGAATTAATGTTCTCTTAATAAATTGATACATGGCATATGCATCTACACATCTGAGTATAGCTATGTATTTAAGGTAGGTATTTTTTATTTTTTCAGTGTACCATAATGTGTAAATGTGTACATATTTTGGGCTGGTGCATTTGTATTTTTAAACTATGAATACAGGTCTCTATATTTAAATAAATGCATTTTATGGGCAATTGCATTTTTCAAGCATGAAATTATGGAATATGTGAATTTCTAAAAAAGTCCTTCCAAAAAAATCCCTACATGGATTTTCAAAACAAAATTTAATGACTAGGATATTCTCAAACTTCTGAAATATAGGAATGTTGAGAGTGTTGGAAGAGATTGTATGAATTCATTTATTTGAAAAGCTCTCTTGTCTTTCTTTGTAAGTTTCAAAAACAAGAGAAAAAAGCACGAGTAAAAGAAATGATAGCTTTATCCCTGATAATGTTGATGTTGATCAGTACACCACAAGTGCATTAAACAATGGGTTTCCTAATTTTGCGCCTGAGATTAAAGCAGATTACTACCCAGTAACTAATATCACTCCAACGGGAAGACTGGAGAGCAAAATACACAATCTGTTACAAGATGCACTGGATCTTCAGAAGGTTGGTGAGCCAAGTGCAATTCTTGACTTGAATTCTCAAATAAGTCAGCTCTTCTTCTGGGAAAGTTTTTGGAAACATTATTCATGACAGTCAAACACAAAACTTAGTGCACTACACTCTCCAAATATTAATATGCACTCATTATTTGTTGCCTTTAGAATTACATATATGCATGCTTTTTGGGTATATTATTTTATTCAATAAATAGAGTGTCTAACAGGTGTTGGATATGGCTCTGAGCTTTTGGAACATATGTGTGAACTAAACATTCAGAAGTCCTTGTACTCACAAGGTTTCCATTCCAGGAAAATTAACCATATTTAAAAGGCTACAAATACGAAATGTCATATCTTATGTCACTGTACAATAAGCTGTATTTAAAAAGAAAAATAAGACAGAGTTGATTAATAATGTTAGAATAGGAGCACTGACTGTAATTTACTAGAGTTGTCAGGGTGGCATCATTAAGAATGTGAAATCTGAGTGAACTCAAGCTGGAGAGGCAGGCAGGCTATCATGATCTGATACCCATGATCACATGATCATACCCATGTGAAAGGTTCACACTAGATACTGTCATTGCAGAAAATTGGAAGAAGATGAATCACATTTACCTAGACTGAAAAAATATGCTCTTTTAAATGTTCAAACTCCTGTCCTTCATGATCATCATGAAGTTTACCCCTTATTTCTTTCTTTGTGCTGGTCTCCCTTCTTAACTTAGAAAACTTTATCATTGGCCACTCTGGCTCTTTATGATATAGTGTCCAACTTTGATGGCAGTTTAATGACTAGGAGATCACCCTCCAATGTGATCATTACCACTCCAGAGGGCATCAGTGAAGAACCCATTTAAGCCATCCCTTTGAACATGCATAAACCCATTTCATGTTCTCCTTTTGTGACAATGGTTATATTTTACAGCATAGTAATCTGAAAAAATAGAAAATTTTTTATTCCTCCACAGCTTGCTAACCATATTTTAACAAACATGTGTTTAATTTGGTAGCATATTTTATACACTAATAAATCCCTGTTCTTCCAGAGAAAACAAAAAGTGTTGAAATGTGATTTTTGTGATGCTGAGTATGACTTATTTTTTATACTACTTTCCATGTATATTAAATATCTGTCATGTGCATGAGAGAGAATTTAATTTCAAACGTGGTTCTATTATTTTAATATAACCTTAGGCATACAATCTAAATTTTAATTTGCTCATTTAAGAAACTATTGAATAAAAATACTTATCGTAGTTCATACTACAAGTTAATACTAAAACAAAGCTGCTTGTTATGCTCATAAACACACAAATGAGGACAAAAAGTGAGGCTAAAGTAAAATGTTTTGAAAATGCAGAGATTTTTATTGATGGTCAGATGTTAATTATTACTCTCTCTGAAATCTGTTTAAGTATTACCAAAACTCTCAGTGCCATAGTTTTTGAGAATTAAGAGAAATCATCATTCAAGTCACAATGAGCTATGACAATAAGGCCCAATTTGGAGATATCCAGAGTGGGTATTATCTCAGTGACAGCCAGCACATGTCTGCTCTTTGCTCCCTTGAAGGTGACCCAGGACTAGCGCATGTCTTTCAGCCAACCCTGAAGTTTGCCTCAACAATACCTTACACCACAGCTTGTTCCATCTTCACTGACAGTGATGTTCCTCGCTCACTCCTGTCTGTACAGGTGCTACTGCCTTCTGCCTCAGGAGCAGCTGGAAGACTATGCCTGACAGGGCAAAGATATGCGAGGGACTGGGTCCCACTGCCATCATCCCCTAACTCCCTAAAGCCTATTGAGTCGTTATCAACACTGCAGCAGTCAGTCCTAGAGACTCTTTGAAAGGAATTATGATGACAACTTTGGCTTTGCCAGTTCAGGTGGAAATGGAAGATGTCCATCAGTCATTTCTGCAGTTCATAGGAGCTGTCACCTGCAGTTCACAGGAGCTGAGGTTATTCTAGATGGCTCATGGACACATTGCAAGATATTTGAATTGGCTGCTGCAAGCCCCAAACAAATACATCCTAGATGACATTACCCTGAAATCTCTCCAGAGGACTCCATCCACTATTCTCAAGTCCTAAAATGGTTCTAAGAAATGCGGAACAATGAACACACCAGGCATGGTCTTTCCTTAAGTAGCACCTCATTACTCTTTTCCAGTTAGGTCAGGAGGAATCTCTTCTGGGCATTATCTCCCTGAACTGCTCCACATATCACAATAAAGTCTTGACTTTTCTGCCTTCTCATGATTTTTAACTCAATAGAATGGGATAAGCAGATTGCACTAAGAGTGTATCATAAAGAGAGCTTTGGTCTTGAGCATACTTGCAAATCAGAGTGCTTCTGAAACATGCTGGAGTGGTAGAGCAGAGCCAAGCCAAGACTCACAGAGACCTGTGACTGTGCTTAAGAGATGCCCAAAGCCACTGAAGAAATCCAAACATCCAGAAAGAGGTATATAGATGAGCTCCAGCTGCTGAATAGAAAATTGGGGCTATACAAGGGTTATATAACACAAGTAACTACTTACTAAGCCCTAAAAGCCACTGGCACTAAAGAAGTTTAGACTGGATAAGAAAAAGGAGGAGGAGTGACAGGAGGGAGTAAATCAGCATCAATAAGAGTAAAAAGGAGAAGGAGATGAGGAAGAAGAAAAAGGAGAAGGAGAGGAAAAGAACAAAGAGAAAGAGAAGAAGCAGGAGGAAGAGAAGGGATAGGAGGGTGAAGAGAAGCAAGAAGACAGAGAAAAGCAGAAGGAAAGTGTGAAGGAAGGAAGAGGAAGAGGAGGAAGAAGAGGTATAAAGAGGACAAGGATGGGAAATAGGAGGAGGAGAAATAGTAACTCAGAGCTACATAATTAAGGGTTGTGAGTTGTACTTGCCAATTCATGATCTATCCAAATTGAAAAAGAATGCTCAGCCCATTGGTAATAGTGTGGAAGCCCTCATGGAATCTTCCTCTGTATCATGAAGTCATCAAGCAACCAGTGACAATCAGGTCTTTTTTCCTCATGGTCCTTTCTAAATATTCATGTTCTGCTCCACATAATGCATGTCACAAAGCCTGATTTCTTCACTAATTTCAGGAATAATGGCAATAAGAAATCTAGTTAATTTAAGTGATTCTTGAGATCGGGCCCTGCCGAGAGCAGGGGTTGGTGAGCTCCAGACCCTCAGCTGGGGGAGGCGCTAAGACAGGGCGTGGAAACAGCCAGTCAAGCTGAACGAACTTTGGTGAGTGATGGGAATTGTATTCCCCAAAGTGGGAGGACTGGCTGGGTGACATTTTGGAGCTGGGCAGGGCCGGCTTGAATCAAAACCCGAGGCAGCGTATGCCGATGACTCCTAGTCCAAAGCAGATTGGTGGGATCTACTCGGGCTGGGCCACGCCCCTGGTTGAAACCCAATAGCCAGGGACTAGGCTTTCCTGGGCCAGTGGCATCCCCAGGGAACACACGAACCTGTTGAAGCATAAACTGGTTGACTGGCGTAGGATTGATAACCATGTTACTAAATTTTTGTTGGATTGGTGAATAGAACTGTTTGCAGCCTCACTGTTTGAATGTCCACTTTGTATGCTTCAGTTTTGTAACGGGAACAACTATATCCAAGAAAACAGTATGTAATGTATCAAATAGTGATTTCTTAGTGTTTATTTTTTTTTGAAATTCTGTATTGTTTCTACCCTTTTATTCTGTTTTGCTTCCCCCCTCTTTAAATAAAATTTTAAATAAAATTAAATGAGTGGCAAGTGCCCATCAGCTCAAGAATAGAGAAAATGTGGGTTTTTGTACAATGGAATACTACTCTGCCACAAAGAAGGATAGGACCGGGCCCTCGAGGGAGTCAGTTCAAAAATATGAGAATTTATCAGAACTGTGGCTGCAGGTACATCCAAATATTAAAGTCACAATGTACTTCCCTAAGGCATAAGCGGAAGCTTGGGATTATTGGTATTATCCTTTTGAGATTTCCCATTATCTGATTAGGATAGGCTATCCTCTCCCACTAAAACTAAAACTAGGACTAAGAGTAAAACTAAGAGTCAGACTGATAAGAATGGGCCTGGGATTTAGCTCAGAGGCTTAATTTAAGCTTCTGCCTGGCAAGGATGAGGTCATGAGTTCAATCCCTGGTACCACGAAGAAAAAAAAGACTGCTAAGACTAAAGACAAGCCCAAGACTACAGATTATCAAACAAGGTTAATGATGTTACTCATATACCTTTGCTACCATTAGATCAGTATTGTCTAAGCAACTATACTTGCAATCTTAATGGCTGATCATAATTTTGACCCACATTGTATCTGCCTCACGATTTTGCTCTGTAAAATGATCTTTGAGATTTGGGCTCATTGTCAACCCATTTGGGACTCCTCTTGTCTCTCAGGAGCTATTGCTATTCCCCATCAACCTATTCCTATTCTCCATTTTCTTTCTGCAATAAATGTTTCTACTTCAAAGTAAAAAAATAAAATAAAACAAGATAATGGACTAAGGATGTGCAGAATCATAGAGAGTTGTCTATGGCTCAGTATGAATTTTATTTTCTGGAAATTTAGTCTCTGATGGCAATACAGTTCCTAATCAATCTCTGAGTATTTCTCCTAAGGGTCATCTTTACAAATTCTAAATGAGTTACATATTACTATGACTGAGTGAAACACTGTTAATGTTCACATAAAGTTGCAATTCTTTCTCTTCTTTTAGGCATATTTAGTTGAACTACAGAAGGTTAAAAAAATCTTTCTGTCATTTCAGTTGCTTTCCATTCTCTTGTGTTCAGGAGGTGCTGCTTTACTTTCTTTCAGGCAGATTCATCAGAATCAGAAAGGGATCTTTCAGTCCCTTTCAGTCTCTCCATTTTGTTGCATTGAGGCATTGCTGGGAAGGCAGTTCTGAGACCACTGCTATGTACACATCAGCTTTCCTGGGGCAGCAACATCATGTGAAACTCAGTTTAATTCTTAGGCTTCTTATCAGTTAGTTAAATTTAAATGAAACTGATTTAAATTTTCACCAAACCATTTAAAACATGTTGAAAGGAAAAGTGTATTTGTATGAGTGTAAAATGTACAAAATATGTGATTCTTCTCTATTTTCATTATAGAACAATTCTAAACACAATAGCTTTTTCTGCTGCACAAATATCTTCTTGTTTCATTACAACTGCTACTGCTTATGTGATCATCATTTACAAAAGCACAATGTCCTGAACCATTTACGCTGAACCTAGAAAAGAGAGAGACAGAGACAGTCTTTACTGGATCTCATAAAAAAGTAACCAAGCACAAGCCCAAATTTTGAATGTGTGCTTTAGTAATCATGTTTCAAAATGTGCAATGTTGAAAGAGCAGAAGAAGTGAAATAAACTGCTTCTCTCCATTTATTAGTCTCTAACCTTTAGATCAGAACTGCTGGTGTATAGGAGAGAAAACTGTTAATCCATTGCATTCACAATACAGTCCTGCACTTTTTGTTTTTACTAATGTAGAAAACATGAAAAGGCTTTTGTGGAGGATCATATTCCTCCTTTTATGCTTCAGAATAAAAAATAATGAATCTAGACATTTACAGGTGATATAAAGGGAAACATAATTAACATTTCATTGATTGCCTTTCATGCATTATAAGATTGGTGCAATTTAATGCTGAAATCGATGTTCATTTGGCCACTCTGCAACTATCACCATGGTGAAATAAGTATTCTCAGCATGATTCAGCATGATGTACAGAGTATCATAAACAAAGTACCTTGAAAAGGTTTTCTCAGTTCACATTTTAGGTCACATATAAATGCATGAAATTGAAAATTCAAAGTGAAATAGGTAGGATGGCAAGTTATGATGATTTCTGGTTATATTGAATTAAGATGTTTTCCACACTGCAGTTTTTTTGAGCTTGGCAACACCAGTGTACACTTTACTAACTTCTAGGTTACTTTCAGACTTTTATTCTGCTTATTTCCAAAACACCTGTGTACAGCCATCTCTCATTACACTCAAGTTGGATGCATTTGTTGGATACCAAAATCCACAGATGCTTCAGTCTTTTACATATGATACAGTATTTGTATTTAACCTATATTCTCCTGTAGACTGTAAATGCCCCCTGCATCACTTGTACTGCCTACTTCAATGCAAATTCTATGTAAATATTTGTCACACTGTATTGCTTATGGAATAATGATAGAAAAAACTGTTTGTACACAGTCACTATAGACTAGTTGTTTTTTCCTGATATTTTCAAGCTTGGTTGTATGAATCCGTGCTTATAGAACATACAGATAAAGACAGACAACAGTCTTGTCACGGCTTTGTATTTCTGAGTACCAACTGAGAATTCGCCCACTATTATGAATTATGCTCTGCCCAAATTTCATATGTTGAAACCCTAACCCTCACTGTTTCAAAATGGAACCATAACTGATGTAAGGTTTTGAAAGAGCTAATAATTTTAAATGAGCTCTTTTTAGTGAACCTAATTCAATATCTTGTGTTGTTATAAGAGGGAAGGTTGAGATGCTGACTTGAACATGCAGAGAGTAAACCATGTGAAGACTGAGATGCTCACCTTTTAAAAGACAAGGAAACAGGCTGCAGGTGAAACCAACACTGCCAGCTCCTTACCCCTGCACTTGTAGCCTCCAGAACTATTTTTAAACTGCCTGGCATGGTGTTTATTTTATCAAAGCATTGCAATAGAAATACATGACCTTTTATCAATGAATAGCTTCTATTTCTTCCTAATCTTTAAAAAATCTGGGATTGTATATTCAATATATCACTGTGTTTTGGTGTTACCATATTCTTTCAAGAATATATAAATACTAGCCTATATTTTAGGCATAAAATTAATTTATGTGATATTTTATCTCACATTTTCAAGGTTAAAATGTAATTGTTATTTTCAAGTCACTATTGTTCTCAAGTGACTGTGTACTTTCACCCCAAACATGATGTAAATACAATAATTACAGAAGTTTCTCTAAATTTACAAATTTTGGCTGCTAAATTTACCACAATATTATATATATATATATATATATATAGTAGCATCTGTGTACATTATATTATTGCCACAGAATGAATGTCTGTCACAAAGAAGCCACTCAGTAAATGGAGTGCAGTGATTTCTCTATGGAGAACACAATATCATTGTAAATACTTCATCCACACAAGTTAGGAAAAACTTTTCATATTTTTAGAACAAAAATGGAACCTAAGAGTAAAATTAATCCAAAGAATACAGATGAGTTCAAGGATTTTAATTAAAGTAAATTGAGCAAGTATTCTCTTTCCACATTTTACTTCCCTTGTTTCCACAACTCTGATGATTGTGCAAAATGTAGGCTTCATTACATAACTGAATACTGTCTCATCAGTGAAGAACTCAAAGGACAGACCTAAATAATAAGTACAAAAGGCCCAAAGCGGAAAGAGACAACAACCAAACTAATCACCCTTGCATGAAGTCTAGGATGAACAGAACACTTATGCCTCACATGTAGAACAACCAAATTCTACACCTCGAAGTAAATGTTGACCTTTGAGGCAAAGATTCACTGAAGAAAGTCTGGCTCTCTGAAAATTCTCTTTGATTCTGTTTGTGGAGGACTGGTTAGGGGAAGGGTGTGGAGGAAACTATGGTGGTAGCTGCTGATAGATTCAGAATTCTTGCCATGGTCAAATCATTTTATAGTAAATAAATGTCAGTAAGGCTTACCAATTATTAAAGTATCTCTTCCCATCCGTCCATCTCCAGCTGCTGTCAAAAATGTTTTTTCTCAGTCCAATCCAGTATGCAGAGTTCACCATATAGTTCTTCACAGATTCCTGGGACAAAATACAGACTAATGTCACAGATGTCACTTATGTTTCTCATTTTTACTACACAAAATGCTACTCTTCTTGTGTGAGTCCATTATTTTTTAACTAGGGTTATTGTAACTGCTTGGTAGTATAATTTCCTGCCTCTTTATGTCACTCAGCTGCCAATCTCATCACAGCAAGGAAAATGATTCACTTCACACTGAAGTGACAGCATATCACAATTGTGCACATAATCCTGAAACATCTTACTATTTTTCTTGGAACAAGAACCTAAAGTCTTTACAATGATCTTTGTGGCATACATCCACACCTCTCCTCTTTAAACATACTGACTGGCCACCTTTTTTCTGTCCCTGAAGCATCCTAGCCCTGACCTGAATGTTGTTTTCCAAGAGTTTTTTTTCAGGCATCCTCCCTAGAAATGCCTAAAAAAGGACTTCTTACTAATTTCTTAACTGCCTTTACATCTTTGCTCCGACATCATATCCTTAAAGAGCTAAAACTTTTCCTGTAACCTACCCAGCTGGTGACAGTCCATTACTTTGTAACCTTTTGCATAAAATTTACCAATCTCCAACATACTATGTAATTTTCTTATTACGGTTGTTTTTCATTGTCTGTCCCCTTCTCTAGGGTGTAATCTCCACAAGGACTAAGATTATTGACTATTTTGTTGTCTAAGAGATCAAAACCAACAAATATACTTCCCATATAACAACTCTTGGAATTGTTACATGTGTTTTGAGAAAGAATCTAACCATTTCAGTCTGAGAGATGATCTTGGCCAGAGATGCATGATGTTTTCTGCAGTGTTTCTGTCCCTCAGCCCAAGTAACTTCATGTTCAGACTCAAAGAAGCAGGTCTGATAGATCAGGTCCCAGTCCAGTGGACATGTCCTTGTATCATCTGTGCAATTCGTACCGCTCCATGTAATTCCAACTAAAATTAATACAGTGATAAAAAAGAAAGTGTGAGAGGAAAGGTCTGACCTTCCATATAAAAGACTTTTATGTATTTTATGCTGATGAAATGTTACTTTCTCATTCAGTTTGAATAAATTAATGTAAACATCAACTCAGAGGGATATTTGACTTGAATACCAAGAACAAATGAATATCAACAACTGAGTATGAAATAAATTAGCATTGGAGGATAAGAATCTATTCATAAAACAATAATAGCAAACAAGAACACTTCCAGAATTTCCATATCATATAGCCATATTTCCTTTCATTTTTGCTCATGCTTCTGGAATCATTATTGGTTTATTTCAGTTCCTAAAATTTTCCATGCCATCTGATAAAAGTTTCACTAAAAGAAAATGAATCTATCTACTTCAGAACCTCAAAGACCTGTTTCTAAATTATTGATTTAACTGAGACTCAATTGTGTCTCAAGTAAAGTATTTTCCCAAAAGTTGAAACTTTCAACATTTGTCTTTAAACAAAAGACATTAGAAGGAAACAAAATGCTGAGGTTTTACCAGTTTTTTGTCACCCAGCTTTTACTTCTTAATTTACTATACTAGGTACAGGAAATTTCTTGTTAGGATATAATTCTGAGAGAAACAAAATTTAAGACAACCCCCCCTCAATGCTGAAATGTATGACTGGCTCATAGTCAAACTTTAGGAAGATCATGAACTGGAAGGATAAACTAGCAAGATGTTTTTGTGAGAATCTGTATGAAAATCAATTGAAAATATTTAGGTCACCAAATTGTTTTGAAAGTGTCAAGTTCAAAATTATTTTTAAGTGCCAAGTTCAAATCAAGAACATACACAAATTCAGATATTTGGTTCCAAACCAAGGCTACCAGAAAGTAAGTTTTGTCTTTTACTCACCAATTCACATACTCTTTCATTAATTTTTTCAGCAACTGTCAGTGGGGCACTTACCCCATGCCACACTTTATTTGTGGCTTTAGAATTACAGTTATTTATATAACATGAAAAAACCATTTACTTTCATGAAGCTTACATACCTGAAATTATACAATCATAATAAAATAGATCAGAGGGAAGATTCAGAATTACTGGTGGAAAGAGTTGCAGTTTTCTTGCAGTCCACAATATAAGTTCAAAAGAGAAAATAATGTTTTGTAAAAGCTTGAAGAAGGTGGTACAAGAGAGGGTTAGGGATAAGATCTTCCTAAGCAGTGGGAAGAGGGATTGTGAATGACTGAGGCGGATGTGTCTGTAAAGGTTTGTTCATCAGACAGTAAGGATGTACACTTCCCTGAAGACATAGTTGATGAACAAGCAGTAGGTGATATCAGAGAGGTAATGTGGGGATAGCTCCAATGTGAACCCTGCTGTCCACTGACTCATCTTGACTTTAATCCAAATTAATGAAATACAATTGCAAAATTGTGAACATATCTGATTCATTTAAAAATCTTAAAATAGACTCTAGAGGATGGAAGCCAGAAGGCAGGAGACAGCCAGCACTAAATAGTCCCTCCTAAATATTTGTCCAAAATGAGAAGTACAGGGATCTCTGAGGAGATAGAACTATAGGAAATCAGGGAATGCAACTCAAGGAGATTAGCAACAGGCCAAACTCTGGAACACTGCTATTTAGATGTGCAACTAAATTAATTAAAGCAATGCGCTCCACATTGAGTGACCTGTGACCAGTGAGGAGGAAAAACTTTCCTCTGAATATAATAGTAAAAGTATAAATTTACCACAGACCTCTAAGCATTCATTTTGCTACTTAAAGATACAAGCCTGAACAGAAAGATCTGAGTTTAGATAAATGAGCCCAGACAGAAGTGAGAATTTTCTACTTAGATGGTGTTGGTTGGGAAGATATTTTAGAAATCACCCTCTGTATTCCCTGACTCTGTAGACTAAGCTATTTTGGTGAAATTAATTTTGGTGAATTAAGTAATGCTTAGGCACAAACTCCCTAGCCTTTCCATGTCCACAATATACCATAGTGAGCTACAAGGAAGAAATTGACATCCTGCCTTAACAAATAGGAAGAGCCCAAGAAAAATGGTGACTGCAATATAGCAAAATACAATCATGAGATTGGGACAAACACTGCAAGCACCTAGCTCATTAGAGACCAACATCTCTGTTGGGAGAATCTCAGTGAGGTGGATTAACAGCCTTACATGGCAGCAAATTGATTACTAGGGCAGGTAATGAGCTCAGCCTTCTGGAGTTTGGCAGGAGGGAACCTGGGAACAGCCCCATATGATGCCTCAAACAAACACAGTCCCTAAGACCTCATCCTGTCTCTGATCTACTTATACATTCAAAGAAAACACTGTATTAATCAGACAGGAGACATCTGTGGCTCCAAAAATAGCATCTAGGAATGCATGAAGTTTTAGATCATGCTCTGGATGGTCCCACAGACTGTACAAGTGACAGATCCATTACACAGCCTGAGTTTCCAGTGCCCTTATTCCCAAGATGGAAAAGATGTAAATCTGGCAGATGGGACTTGTGGCATCACTGGTGGTCCTGTCCAGTGACCACCCACAATCACACACAAGCAGTACTCAGTACCTTGCCTGCTCCAAATTACTGTCTTCCTTGCTGAGGGGTGGAGGATTCTGGACTAAAAAGTAAAAAGACCTCACAACCTTTTCTACCAGGTAGCATTCAAAATAATGACTCTTAAATAAGTATTATCACAAGGGGTAAAACAAACCTGTTTGTGTAGGTGTGTGTGTTTATTATTGATGTGCCAAGATGGCTACATGTTTGTGTTTGTAATGGTAGATACATTGTGTGAACTTGAGAGGTTTAGAAGTTTAACTAAGTGACTCAGCAGGGGGCCAGGGTCCTCACTTTGTAAACATTCTCATCTTGTGCAAGAGGATGGCAGGGAGATAGTGTGAGTGCTACACCCATCCTAGGAGGTGGTAATCTGTGTACAATATGAGGGGGAAAGAGGAGTGTTCTCATTCCTTTTGCTCTTGCTGCTTTTGTTGTCTTTTGCTGCCTTGAGGTGTTGTCCTTGTGCCATGCCACGAAGCCTTGGAGCCAGCTGACTATGGACTGAAAACTCCACAAACTGTGGGCTAAATAAACCTTTCTTTCCTTAACTTGGGTTTTGAACACTTTGTCTCAACAATGAGAGAAAAGTAAGCAAGCAGAATTTGGTACCAGAGAAGTGAGGTCATTGCTGTAACTATACATGACCCTGTGGTTCAGAGGTCTGGGAATGGCTTATGGGAAGAGTTTGGAAAGATTTAGAGGTGTCACTCAAAAGAGTAGTGCTGGAACATCTTAGGCTGTTTTGTATGGGAGATTCTGCTCATGACTCAGAAGATTGGAAAACCAGTAAACATCACACTAGGGAGGTTTCTGCTGGAAAGAAGGACTACACTGGTTGTTAGAGTTCAGATGTTTTGTGTTATGACTTGTCAGAAACTTTCTCTGCATTTTGCTTAAATACAGATGTCTGAGACTGAGATTAAGAGTGATGAACTAATTAATCTGGCGAAAGAATTTTCAAGGCAGTCAAATGTTGAGGTGGTAGCATGGCCATTGTTGGAGAATATTAGATTGATATTGTGAGTCAAGAGCAAGGAGCCCAGCAGGGTGATTTAAGTGAGTTTGGCCAGATAGGAAGTTCCAGTAATGTTGCAGGTTACAAAGATAGAACTGAGGAAAACTGGACTGCTGAGAGCAAACAGAAGAATATAACTAATGTCCTGAGGGCATCACAAGAAGCAATAAGCCACTATTTTTTTGTAGCCTCAAAACTGCAAAAATGAAAGATTTTGTTTTTAGGAGAAAGCTGCAAAGCATTGTGTTCCACAATGGCAACAGCATAGAAAATTTGTCCCTCAGAATTAGATACAGAATGCCCAAATCCAGGAACTTGTCCCCTATAGCCAAGAGAGAAGAAAGCCTGGCTATTGCTCCAGCTGGCAGCAGACTTTGTAATCATCCACATGGTGCTGGTTTTAGGTACGTGTAGAATGTAAGAGTTTTCAGGTTAAAAAGGCTTCCACCTCAATTTTAGAAGGCCTGAGAGGACAAGAAGTGTGCCTCTGAAAGGGCAGTGTGTAGCTGTGAATGTGAAGCCCACAGTGTAGTGGACACCCTAGGTATGTGGAAAATCCAGGAACATTAATCACATAAGGAAAGCTGCAAGGAGGCACAAGCAGGAGAGAAGCTCTGGAAACTGTAACCACCAGAAGTGCCACTGGATAGACTCACTCAAGTCCTTTGAAGCTCACAATTTGCCACAGATTGCTTCAGATACTGCAAGTAGAACTAAAGTACATAATGTTTGCCCTGCTGGATTTGGGACTTGCTTTGGTCCCAATTCTTTGTATTCCCATTTGTAACTTTTGGAATGAAAATGTTTATCTTGTGCCATTGAATGTTGGATATGTTTAACTTTGTTTTCATTTGTACAGGGGCTTGCAGCTAAGAGTTTTCCTTACATGTTGAGGAGACTTGGGACTTAGACTTTTCAGCAATGCTGAAACTGTTAGGATTTTAGCAACTTCCAGAAATGTAACCTTTACAGTACATATATGGATAACATTTTGACTGACATTATATTTTTCCTGTACTATGCTGTTCGAGGAAATCACATTTGACAGAGGGAATAAGAAAAGAAAGAAACCAATGACTAGACACAGGATGACAACACTAGTGATAATGAAAAGTGTTAATATTCTGTTTTTGAAAACAACAGGTGCAATTATTATATTTAGAACATGAGAAAGAAAAGAGTTAATAAATGACTGCAGGTTTAGGGGTTTAAAATTGAAAGGTTCAATTTAATATCTGTTGAGATAAGGAAGACCACAGATAAAAGACATTAGGAATATAGCAGGAACAACAATTTAGGTAGGAAAAAACAAAGAGATTAAGGTAGGTGTCTTTTAACCAAGATGGAGAATGTATTTTTTGCAAGAAGTAAAATGGAACCTGACAAAGATTGACTACAATTAGCAAAATGAAAATTATTGGTAAACTTGAAAGATAAATTCAAGGGAAAAAAAGAAGTGGCAGCCTGATGAGAAAAGATTTAATAGAGAAGCAGAAGGGCTTGGGTGTTCTTACATGGGAGAACACACACTTAGCAAGAATGAGGCTTTGGGTTTCATTCCAGCACCATGACTCCCTCAAGCAATACCAAATGAGCACCATAAGCAAAGGTTGAAGCTTAATTGTGTGGCAAGTATTCAGAATGCATGGGGTCCTGGGTTCAATATGGGGAGGAGGAGGAAAAAGAAATAGGAAGTTAAAAATTAGGGGAAAAAAGCTAGCAAATAAAGTGTTCAAGCAATTACTTTGTCAAGGAGAAAAAAATGGGTAGCTAAAGGATACATGATAGCCAATGATTTTGTTTAGTTTAAAGTAGGGGGCATAGATAACACCACATTGTGTTGCTAATGAGATGTTTCAATAGTCAATGACAAGAATGATGATTTAGTACAGAAGAGATTTACTGCAGTAATGCTAGTGACTAAACAAGACGATATAGGACTTGATGTAGAGCATAAATACTCTGCTGATATTACAAGGACGGTGGACAGTAGAGTAGCTGAATGGATGGGCGTGTTTGGAAGTTGTCTAAGTGATGCTCTTCAAACAAGTTGGAAGCAAGAAGTATGTTATGGAGTTAAAATTGTGTTCTTCTATGTTTCTTTCTCCAGTCACAGACACATTCTTTTCAAGGAAGAGCCCCAACAGCTGACACTATGCCTGAACTCAATAAGTAATTATTGAAAGACTAACTCTTAACAGGTAAAGCAGAGGACTAAATTTGCAGAATACTCAATATGTTAGCATAAATGTTCACTTACCTTTTTTAGGAAATTTTAACATCAACCAAAGAAGAATTACAATGCCTCCACACACTAAGACTGAGAGGAATATCATCTTCTTTTTTTCTATGCATAAAGGAAACACAGGGCATTATCTTCTGGAGAAACACAAGCAACACCCCCAAGGAATGTTTATCCTTCTCCATCTTGTGTGTTTTCCCATTTCCAGCCCAGTAATTCATCCCCCAGGAAGTGAGTGATAAGGGCCCCAAGCTGCAACTCACAGCAGCCACAGCCTGAGGAGCGCTGTGGCTCCACCTGTTGGTGCAGAACCATGCTACTAATTCCTCTACTCAGCTTCTTGGGCCTCTTCACCAGACAGGCTGCATTATCCAGCTAAGGAATCTGGTGGGGAGGAGGAAAGTTACTGAAGACTGCCTTAATTAAAAGCTTTTATGGTGAACACTGTCTTCTGCACCTTACTGCCCTCCAAGTGCTGAACGTCCAGATGGGGCTAGGAAAAGGGGCTCAAGTCAGAATTGGGCTTTTGGAACAGAAGCCCCTCATCCTCCTTAGTCATTTTGGGGGTGGGACAGTGGGAACGGGGTGTGGGGTGGTACTGGGGATCAAACCCAGGGGCCTTCTATCGTTAAGCTACATTCTAAGGTCGTTTTTTTATTTTGAGACAGGATATGGTTAAGCTGCCCACGATGGCCTCAGCCTCTGCAGTTGTATAGGCCATGGCCACCACGCCCTGCCTTTAGCAAACCTTTAGCTCTTCTTTGCCTCCTATTCTCCAGTTCGTCCACCTCCATCTCTGACCTTCACCAAAAAGGCGCTTCTGTGATCTCGGAGGCTGGAATTATCCCAGGGGTGGACAGAAAGCGACCAGCTACACTGGGTGCCTGTAAACCCTAAAGAGCTGTGGAGTAAGTCTCCTGGAAAGGAGGCCTCCAGCAAATCTGAAGTGGCGCAACCTGCCCTGTGGCAAGAGCCATGCAGAGCGGGCAGGCCTGACAACAAGGAGGGGTGTCCACCCTCCAACCGCTTCAAGGGCACCAGCAGTACTCCTGCGCCAGTGGCATGCCTGAGTTCCTGCGATTGGCTGGTGCCCAGGAACAGTGACTCTGATTGGTCCTTAACCTCCTATGGGCTAACTGGTACTAATGGGAGCACAGGGCGGGGGTGGGGTATCCTATAGCTTTTTTCGTTTTCCATTTTAGAGTCTCCCTAAAATCCCAAATCTTATACACGTTTTTTACGTATAGATTACCTGTACGGCAGACTGTGCACTTTCCCTATGGTGACACTCTACCACATTGGTTTTGTTTTGTTTATGATTTTTTTTTTTGATTTGCTTATAAACTGAGCTCTAAATTTACCTGGGCATTAGTTAGAGAAATGCAGGAAAATGAATCCATTGTTGTTTGCATATCTTCATAGTCACTGAGTGAAGCTGTGTTCCTAAGCAGTCTTCATTTTGCTCAGTGATGTAGTGCAGTAACAATTCCAATACAAGCCAAAATGACATCAGGAACTTTTTACTAGTACATATTTGCTGTGTATAATGTTCTCATTCCTTGTGTGAAGTTGGTACATGAATGTAACACATTTTTATT
The DNA here is from genome assembly GCA_004027455.1 of Hydrochoerus hydrochaeris. Taxonomy (NCBI): domain Eukaryota; kingdom Metazoa; phylum Chordata; class Mammalia; order Rodentia; family Hydrochaeridae; genus Hydrochoerus; species Hydrochoerus hydrochaeris. The sequence goes on along the minus strand of PVLA01012833.1, from coordinate 92 downwards.
TCTTTTTCACCCCCTTTGCTTCTCTTCCTTCCACTTCTTTATTGACTTTCCAATTGAGAAATATCTTTCCTTCTGCTCCCCATTACCTAATT
>PVLA01012832.1:0-41267 GCA_004027455.1 Hydrochoerus hydrochaeris | reverse complement strand
CAGATACACCTAGCTGCCCATCCAGTGAGTGAAGCTTGGCCGGAGCACGGCTGGGCCCACCATTTACATCTGCACTGCAACTGCTTCTGTGCTTCACCCACAAGCCTGCTGTTTACTCTTTGAACTGTTAAGAAAGATCCAGGACCAGGGCTCTCTGGACCGAGAAGATCTAGGTGGGATGTGATGTGGAGATCCCTATGCGGCTTTGGGAGGCTTTGGTCCCTGGACTTAGGGGTGGGACTTGTATGCTGCCTCCTGCACACTGGTGGCATCTGCCTTGCAGGGTGGGAAGAGGGAGGAAAGGGATCTTGGCAGTCAGACTGTGGCCGAGAGGCTCCTTCTAGGTGCCCCAGCCAGGGGAGGGCCAGACATGCTCTTCTGGCTGTTCTGGAGTGAAAGTGCCATGTGTCATTTTCACCTGAGCTGTGGGAAAGGTCTATAGGATTTTTCTTGCCCTCACGTCCTCTGGACCTCTGGGGAGATTTCTCAAGAAGGTGGAGACATGAGGTAGAGACAGACTGGTACCTGCGTCACTGCTTAGAAGGACCGACTAACACAAGAAATGTCACATCTGCATCATAATTGGTGTATGCATGAACACCAGCATTCTGGGAGGCTGAGGCAGGAGGATCACAAGTTTGAGCCCAGCCTGGGCAACTTAAGAGCATCAAGGGATTCTGTCTCAAAATAAATAAATAAATAAATGAGTTTATATTTGTATACAATTTATATTAAAATGCAATTTCATGCTTTTATTAATAGTTTCCCCCGTTCTCTTGGTAAGTGTCTCCCTCTGCTGTACGCCAAGAGGAGAACCAGAGAGCCACCCTGAGACCCGGCCATGGCCATGCTGAAACCCAGGAAGCTGCGCAAAGAAGCAATTCTCCCGCCCTCTTGGTGAGCGCCTTCCTGTGGCGTGAGCCAGGAAGAGATCCAGCAATGTCTCCCCTGAGCCTACTGGGCGGGCTTGGAATCAAACATCCCCAACTATGCCCCTCCCCCGTTAGTAACTGGGGACAGAGGTCTGAACCTCTCCTGACAGGATAACTGTATGCACTATAGCAAATATGGGGGGGGGGTGTCTCCTCTATCTTCTCTTTGAAAGCAAGTGTTGTTTTTAGTTTTGTTTCATTATGATTAATTGCTTTATTCGATATTCTCTATTGATTGATTTTATGATGTTCTGTCTTTGGTTTGATTTTGCTGTACCTAATTGACTAGACAACTATTGTGAAGATAATGAGATATACTATGGTACCCATTGCTGTTATCCCGGTAACCTGCTGTGAAGTTCTTTACCAGTTTCACTGCACTGTCTCAATTGGCTTTGTTCTGTCTTGTTCTGTTGTATTTCTACTACCTTAAAAAAAAAGTTTCCCATTGGTGTGTAAATCTTTGAAACCATGATTTTTAACAGCTTCCTAACATTCTCTTGGGTTATTTCACTGCCATTGCTCCATGCTTGGAGCTCATTCGCTGCTTGTAAGAGGATGACTTCAATTTTTCTTTTTTCCTATCCCCACCTCAGTGCAATTTATTTGAAATGCAATTTAATAACGCATGTCTCCCCTTTGATCTCATCATTCTGTTTTAGAAAACTTAGCTTCAGGAAATGATAAGAAAAAATTATCAACAAAGATTTTTCTTAGCTTTATCTATCACGTCACAATTGGAAATAATCTACCTGTCGATGGTAACTGAGTAGTTAGGTAGATGCCAGTTCGTTTCCAGGCATGGCCTGTTTGTTCGTGGGGCTGGGTCAGCACGCAGGGACACAGAACTTGGGCAGACAGGAGGCCTCTGTCCTCCACACTCTCCACTCCCTGCCGGCGGCCTCAGATTATGGATGAGGCTGCCCGGGGTTTTTCTCCTCTTCGTTTCCTTGGCAGCTCATGATTTCTGGCTGCAAAAGCTCTTCAGATGGTCTCTTGGACATCAAACAGCTACAGCCCAACATTTGGTTACATCAAGTGCAAATGGATCATGACCATGTGGCTCGGATTTCTGTTCAAATGCACAGGGATTTGATATTACGGGAAGCGGACAGTGGGCTGTACCAATCAGCCCTAAGCTGGGGGATCAGTGGGGTCACTGAACACATCTTCTGTTTTGTTGTGTCCATTTGCTTTTCCCCAAAACACTTCTCCTGGAAATAAACTCTCTCACTCAATGGGATGTTGAAAGCCCATTTCTGCTCCAAGAGACTTGTTGTGAGGCCAATTAGATTTGCCAAAGGTTTCTGAAGTTTATTTGTTTTGTCTCAAAGCCAGTGAAGTCTAAGCAGCATGTAAAATGGATCCTCCCTTCCCCTTGGCTTCTGTAGTAGAACTTTCTTAATTTCCATCTTCCTGCAGGCCCTTCGCTTGGTTGTCTCTTCCACTAGTGTTGAGATTTCCAACATTCTATGCCCCATAGATGCTCCAAACTGTGTATCCAAACTGTATCCAAACAAGCCTGTCCTACTGTTTCTTCTTCCTTCCCATTGTGCTCCCTGAATTGATTGTTTTAGTAACCACAAGCATCCACTATTCAATCACCTGTGCCATTATTTACTTGGTTCATAGAGGTCTGAATTCCCACTGTACTCCAGGCCCCGAGTTAGGTAGAGAACACAAGGATGAATGAGATGTAGGTCTTGTGCTCAATGTATTCACAACCTGGAGACAAAGGCGTAGGGAAAGCACGGTGTCAGAACCATGTGAATGTCTGACTGAGCACGGGAAAGGGGCAGGAATCATATTGGTGGTGGGGAGAAGTCAAATGTGGGCTCAGAAGGGGCCCCGGGCTGAAACTCAAAGGTGAGTTAGGCAGACGAGGAGAGGAGGCGGCATCCACCAGAGCACGCAGAAGGGAGCGGCAGTTCACCGGTGGAACCTCACCCTGCGCAGGTGGGGGTAAGACAGGCTGCGGGCTGAAGAGGGGCGGCTGGAGAAGGTTCAGCACCTCTCATCCAGTTGGTTTTGGTGTGGACTCTCAGGAGCGATGAGTGGAGTTATAAAGACCATGTCTACACTCGGGGAGAGGTTGAATTCAAAGAGTGTAAGATGGGTAGGGAAACGATGAGGTACTGGGGTTACCCTGGATGCGTGGGAGAACCCTGAGCAGAAAGCAGGGGGACAGAGAGAAGCCAGTGGGTTTGAGCACTGGTTAGGATGTGTCCACTGAGACTTGCACTGAAGTTGAGATGAGGGAAGGAGTCAGGGCAGTGTGAGGACAGCAGCTGGGGTGATGGGAATGGAGTGATGGCTCAGGAGAGGAGCACGGGTCTCAGAAATGCCTCTGATGTTGGTCCCTGAACTCTCCTGGGCTTCCTGTTCCTACACTGGTTCCTACACTGGCTCCTGCCCTGTTCCTCACACCCGCCCTCTGCCTTTTCCCGCCTGGCTCACTCCTGACCTGAGGAGTTTGCTCCGCCGTGCAGAGCGCCATGCAGCGGAGTATGTGCCCTCTCTAAGCTCTACATTCCCAGAGCCGAGCTTCACTCCCCAGGCCCTTCTGCAGTGTGCCTGCCTCTGTCCTAGCTTGTCACTTCTAAGGACAGTGGCCCAGAGTCACCCAGTGCTCTTCGCTGACCACTCAATGCATCTCGGAAACAAATGCTGTCCTTTATGGTTATAGAATCGAAACCTAGTGTGGCTGGGAAGGGAGGACAGCAGAAAGCTTCTGAGCTTTGGCATCAGAGCAGTCATTCCCATGTGACATCTGGGGACGAGGCTGGGTGGCGAAGGTGAGCCTCATGGTCTCTGAGCAACTGATGGCTTCCCCAGGGATTGCACGTGAGTGGGAAGTTGCACTTGTGGAGTGAGTAGCTGACACCTTGGGGGACACATGGACAATAGGGTGTGGGTGTAGGTCTTCTGGGGACCCAAGAGAAGAATGGATGGTGGAAAGCAGTAGTAAGGAGGGAGCAGCAAGATGGAGGGGGAACCCCATGAGGAGAGGTCAGCCATAGGGCCAGGCTGGCCTTGCCCAGGGCTCTTCAGCTGTACAGGAGGAGGAAGCTGCAAATGGAGTCGATGCAAAGGGCAAGGGCGGGCACAGGGTAGGATTTCAGGGGCAGACAGAGTTTGGAGCAGAGGAAGGGGAAGGGAGGGTGAACAGTTTCTCTAGAGGAACCCTGGGGCAGTGTCCTCTGCAGCCCACACAGAGAAAGCAGCCCATGTGAGTTCCGAGCCTATAGACCAGCTGTGTCCACTGCAGGTGGTATAGACATGAGGACATCAACCCCAGCGAGACTGAAGCCCAGTGGGGCTGATCCTGGGCAGGCTCAGGGCCCGTGAACCTGGCTGGCTCTGGTTTCTGCTGGCTCTAAAGCTGGTGAGGGAGGGGTGTGAAGCGACCCAGGAGGAGCTGGGAGGCTGTGCTGGGCATGGGAGTGCCCCGTAGTCCTATCTGTGCCATTTTGTGGGAGCACCTCTCCCTTGAACTCATGCCCGACCCTCAGACTGTCCACCTCATTCCACTCTGTGTTCTTAGCTCCCGGAATCCTCTCCTTCCACTCCCTGGACACAGGTGCATGTTTCCTCTTAGGAGCTGGACTCGTGGGCTTCCCTCAAGGATGAACTCAGGCCTTTGGGGCAGCATTCTGCACTTTGGCTTGCCTGTGACAGAAGCCTGAGCTTGGATGGACCACTGGTCTCCTGGTCAGCATCTATCCAAGCCCATCCGTTTCCCCCTGAAGAGGTGGCAGACTTTGTCCCCTGGGCTTAGCCTCATGTGTCAGCTTCTGTCCTGCATTTTGACCATGCTGCTGTCTCCCTAGCTAGACCCATCAGAACCCCTTCCGAGAGCACCCTGACTCAAGGGAGGGGGACGAACCCTAGCTTGAACCTCGACGTGTGTTATCTACACCTCCACAACGGGGAGCAACCAACTGGTGCAGTACCTGTCCCTGCACCCTGGTCCCTAGGTCCTTCCTGTGTCTCATTTGCCATTCTCTGGGTCCTTTGCTGCTACCTGGGTGCCTGGCAGGGCTACCACAGAATTCGGTTTATTCACCATTTGCCGGCCCACCACAGCCAGTCTGACTACCCTGCATGGCCATTCAGCCAGAGAAGGCAACTGGAGCTGATGGCTCATCGGTTCCTTCCCAGTCTTCCTGTGCACTTAGGAGAACATAACCAGCAACATGATCTCCTGCAACATGGTCCACAGTCCGCCTCAATAAAGAGAGGTAACAAATACAAAGTGATTAGCACAGTGCCTGGCACTGAGTTAAGTGGTTGGGAAATCGTAGCTGTTCTCATCACCTACATCCTTCCCACCATTGTTGTTTGCTGCAATGACTTGAATATGGGTTGTCTGTCTGCCTCATCTAGACCCAGACCAGAGAACCACACTGCCTTGCAGAATTCGGCCGGGGAATCGAGCAGCTTGGGTTTGAAACTGAAGAGCCTAGATAAGACTACGCATGTGTCATCCCCAGAGAAAGCAGACATGCTGTGGACGGGGAGGAAAGCCCTGGAGATGGTCCATTACTGCCCAGTCTGGAGCTGGGCCGAGGCTGGGAGAGAAAGGGCAAGGTTGGAGCCGTGTGGGCGGAGCTCACCAGGGGGTTAGCAGCAGAGGCAGGAAAAGCCTGGCTTGGAAGTGGCCCCATGGCTGCTGGCAGTGAGCGCCACCACTGCTTTGCCTATGTGGCTGGGATAAGACCTGTGAGGGGACATCAAGGTCTGCTGAGGGCAGGGACACAGGTGTCCTGTGCTGTAGGGCTGTACCTGCCCAGCCAGATGCTGCAGTCTGGCGACAGTAAGGTGACTTTCAGAAGGCAGAGACGGTGAACTCTGGGACCTGTGCTTGCCTCTAAGTGGCTCTTGGTGACTCATACATAGTTAGCAGTGTTTTTGGAATTTGGCATATTAACTATGGACAAGTAAATATACACATATGATAAAACACACACATGTGTGACTTTTGCATTTAAACAATAAATGCCTTTTAGAATAAAATGAAACTGTATTTTTTGGTCTACAGAAATGTTTTATGGTGCGTTGGAAGTGTAAGATGAGAAAGTATTCAGGAGTGTTCTCTCACAAGCGCACAGCACACGGACAAAGCAAGAGCCACCTGTCTGCCTCTGTGGTCTGCCGGGTGTGTGTGCATGCGTGCGTGCGTGCGTGCGTGTGTGTGTGTGTGTGTGTGTGTGTGATCGTGACAGGGCACCCTGGCTCCTCTTTGCAGTCCTGGTGTGGGATACACCGGAAGGAAGTGGGGCAGGGGCCTGCGAGCTCACTCCCCTGGGTTTCACCCCTATTCCTAGATGTCAGTTCCGGAAGGGGCAGAGTCTTTTCTTGACCCCAACCTGTGGCTTTGACCCTAACTTCCCCCACCCCATCTCACCTCCCTTATCTCCTTCTGGAGAAGAAAAAGCTGCCTGGATATCATCCTGCGTCCTTCCAAATCTATGGTCAATGATACAAATGTGCTTCCTTGAGTCCTGAGGGCTTTTCTCTTCATAGTACGGCCAAGCTTTTGATATCAAAGAAACAAACAAAATAAAACAAATGCAAATGCATTTGTTTTTACCCAAAGATAGTGGCTTAAAACAACATAAAATATCGTCTTACAGCTCTAGTGACCAGAAGTCCAAAAACAGTCTCCCTGGGCTTCAGAGAGTGTTGGCAGGACCTCATTCCCTCTGGAAGCCACCTATCCTCTTTGGCTGTGGTCCCTTCCCCTGTCTTCAAAGCTGACAGTGTAGCTTCCTCTCTTTTGCTTCTGACTCTCTTCTCCCTCTTTTTTTCTGCTTCTAAGGGTGCTTGGGATCACACTGGGGCAGTCCAGGCAATTTGGGACAATCCCTTTACTGTGAGGTCACTGAGTAACAACTTAATTTGCAGGTTCCTGGGGCCCAGATGTGGACAGACAGAGGCAGACAATGATTCTGCTTATCACCCCAAACAGCGATTCCTTTGTCAAAGGCTTGGATCAGGTGATAGTGGCTTCTAGATCACATCTTCACTTTTGATGTGGCAAAACTGATTTGAGATTCCAAAGACCATGATGGGCTTAAAGAATTTTTTTAACTAAAGTTTTTTTTCCTATCATCTGGTATGGATTGAGAACTTTGTTCTTTTTTAAATTGTAGGGTTAACGTAACTGACAATGGAAAGCCCGAAAGGATGTTGGTGAGAATAAATAAAAGAACTCATATTTTACTGCTCCAAAGTTAGTCTTGTTTTAGGTATGTGGATCAGCAATCCAACCTGCTTTTGTAAATTATCGTATTTGCTTAGAAAGCAGGTATCTTCCCCAGCTCATAGACGTTTCCCTGTTATGATGGGACTGGTTACTGCATCCTGTCTCCTTGGCTGCCACAGCTGGGCTTCCTGGGCTCAAGAACTCCACACCGATGAGTGAATCAAAATGAAGTAGGAGCGACGCTGGGTCCTACCAGCACCCTGGGGTGAGGGTACCAGGAGTAGCTGTCCCACCCTGAGGTGCTGATGGCAGTGATGTGCCTGGTAACCCTCCACACTGCTTCAAGACACGGTTTTCTAAGGTGTGCTGGGGAATGTCACTGTGAACCAGAGTGGGCTGAGCAGGTGACAGTGGCTCCTGGACATTGGTCGCAAGGCCACTGGGCAGGAGACAGCCACAGCAGGAGCTAGGGCAGGCCGCCCCAGAGCACTGGACAGGGTCTCTCTTGTGTCTTTGGTGAATTTGGGTCTCTTTCAAACAGAATAAGATTTCTCCTTTGTCTAGTTTGTCTCTGCTGTGTTCACACAACCACCGTGCTTCTCAGCCAGAGAGGGAGCGCCAACCTTCTCAGCCACAGAGGGAGCGCCAACCTTCTCAGCCACAGAGGGAGCGCCAACCTTCTCCACTTTCCAGTTCTGTTTGCTCGTTTATGACGGATTCTTTTGGTCCGTTCAGTGTCAATCCAGAGATTTATGTAACCCCACAGTCAAACCGGCCACTTGAAATAGTAGTACATCTTGTCCAAGTCCAGAAATAAAACTACCAAGTAGGGTGACTCCCCTCTGCATCCTCCTGTCCCGCCGTGGTGGCTGTGGTCAGAGAGCCGGCTGCTGTCCCCGTGCATGCAAACTTCACCTTCCCCAGAATGTGGCTGCCCTTCTGGGGACACTGGAGGCATTCACCGTGGGTCGCCCTGCCCACGTCCTTTGCAGATTTTATGAAAGGCGTTTTCACTTGGATTAAACAGTCGCTGTGTTGGTGTGTGGTGTGTGGTGTGTGTGAGGGAGAAAATGAATCACTTCGACACAGGGCTGGGGTGTGAGGTGCTGTGTTGGCCCCAGACAAGAGCATAAACACCTCAGGACTCATTAGAAATGCCCGGGGCGGGGGCTGTGACCAGCACATGGGACCATCCCAGTGGCAGCAGCGCAGCACATTTTCCGTATATTAGACCTCAGAAAGTGCTGGGCTCTGCCCTCTCCCACTCTAAAGGAAAGTTTGAGGTTTTACATTTCTGTTTGTGGTACAGGAAAAGGCGTATGATCTGAGGTCTTGATTCAGTGAAATAACATTGCCTTTATACACATTTGCTTTGCAAGGAGGGCAGGCGTTGGAAGCGACCGTTGTGAAATGTTAAAGATTTTCTGGCAGAGGGAAAAGCATTTTTTTCCCTCTCCCTCCCTGTGGAGGAAAAACAGTTCTAACCAAGAGTTACTTTGTAGTTTTAACTCCCATTCAAATCCTCCCAGCCCTAGGAGCCGCGGTGGACCCCCTGTGGCATCTGGCTCCTGCCTGCGGAACCCTGGCCGGCTCTCTCTCGCCCTCCGAGCACTGCATTCATGAGCTCGCAGAGGAGAATCTTCCCCAGAAGGGAGCCTGGTAAGTGAAGCTTCTTGTCTATCTGCGGGATAGTTGCGGAGGAGCTGATCCTTGCTGACACCCACCGAGGGGTGGAAGACTGGTCTGGGTTACGCTGTGCAGGGTGTGTGGCTGAGTGTGCACATGGGTGAGTGTGCGTGCACACGTGTGTCCTTGCCGTGGCTGGCTGAGCTCTGCCTGGCATGGCAGAGGGCTGGGAACATCTCACAGGACCCCCAGAGCAGGGCATGAGGCTGGGGCCTTTTTTCTGTATCCTCTCACTCCCTCTGTGAGTTCTGCTGGCCCCACAGAGCAGGGACCAGCTGTCTAGATGCTGTGGCTGGAAGAGACCCACCAGTTTGCCTCTGGTGCTGCAGATGCAGAACGGAAGAGGGAGCTGCTGGGTTCCTGGAGTAGCTGGGAGTCTGGAGCAGGGGCACTAGGGCTCAGTCCTTGGGTCTGAGACTGGGGAGGGGCCTGGGCTCAGGCTGGACCCCCTGCCTTCCAGCAGGTACAGCCCACTGAATGAGGTCATTTCTTATAACAACCTCCTCCCTTTGCTCCGGAAACATAAACAAGCGGTCATGGGATAAGGGATTTTAACCCTTCTGCCCAGTTTTAAAGTTACTGCTTCAGTTCTGTTTTAACTTTGGCATGAGGGAGTAACACATGGTTTTCTTTAAAAAGGAGAAGGAGGCTAGTCAAAGGCAAATTATAACTCTTCCAGCTCCAGGAGCCAATGGCAAAAGCCCTGGGGGTGGCTGGGTCAGGTTCCACTCAATCCCTGCTGGACTCCAAAGGAGGCAGCTGAGGGCAGAGCCCAGGGCTGTGGCTGTGGGTTTGGCCACCTAGCCGGGGAACTTGGCTCTAAGAGAACCAGGCCACTCAAGCTTGGAAAAGGTATTTCATTTGTTATGGCTTAGTTTCCTTCTTTGCAAACTAACAGACATGAATTCCTACCTCCCAGGATGGGAGAAGCAATAAATGACATATAAAGTGCTCTGGGCAGTGGATATTCAATTCAGTGAACAGAAGAGCTCTGAGAACGACCATCTCAGATACTCGGGGTTTGGAGATGAAAAGTAAATGTAGCCTCCCTGTCCAGCAGAAAATGTGCTAGAACCCAGCACGCCTCCCTTTGCGGGGTGATGATGGATTTATAAAGGTGACTGTCCAGGCTAGGATGTGTGTGACCTGCTGAGTATGTGTGCTCAGTGTTTGGGGCAACCATCTTCTCCACTTTCATTCTCAGGGAGGTCTTACCACTTCCTGTCCTTAGTTGCCTGGATTTTGGTTAGGTTTCCTTGGCAACAGACTCAGGCAAAGATTTGTGTGTTGGAAGTTCACTGCAGAGTGCTCGGGGAACACTGTTTTCTGAGTGATGAGGTAAAACTGGACAGAGAGATGGAATTGGCCTTGGCTGGCCCTGCTAACCCATGGCTTTTCCCCTGCACCTGGCTTGCCTCGGGACCTGATCTGACCCTGGACAAGGTGGCTATCTTTGGCTGAAGGTGGTGCCAGCAGGACTTGGCTGTGAACTGTCACGAGCAGCCCTTCTGTTGGCTGTGGTCCTAGAGTGAGTGGCTGACCTGGGTGACAGCTCACAACACCCACCTGGTAAATTGGGTTGACTGCCTCTCTGCTTCTGAGTTCAGCTGTTTAGAAGATTGGGCATTGAATATCTGGACACATGTCCTGCTGCATTCTCGCACAGCAGCATGGTCTTGAAGACACCCTTTTCCGGGCCGCGGTGTCCCTATGTAGGAAGTGGGTGGAGGAGGATGGGACAGAAACGACCTTTAGGAGCTCTTCCAGCTCCACGGGTTCACACAGCACAGGTTCTGAGCATGACGCCAGTGTGTCTGAGGTGTCCCCCACTGTAGGTGGGTCACATGACTGTAGTCTCCCCATTCCTTCTGCTGGACAATAGGCATCATGATCCTGGGGGGACCATGTGGCCAGGCAGGAGTGGCTGGGTAGTCCTGTACCTGCCTCCCTACACCCCGACATTCCTCCCAGGACAACCACAAGAGACCCTACAAAAGTCTTTGATGGTGGAGCCTGGGGCCTTAGTGGATGTAGCTGGTTTTATTTTATTACTTCCCTTCTCCGGTCCCTCCTAACTTTCTATTTATTTTTCAGTATACAAAGAGAGGAATCACTTTCTTAAACACTTGGAATTCACTTGTACACAGAGATTTGTTTAGGGCATTCCACGCTCCTGGTTTTGTGATGGGCTCCGGGGAATCTGTGGGGCTCATTAAACCAGCAATTGCTCACACAGAAATGTGAAATAGGATTAGCAGTCTAGGGTGGGGTCTCTACTGTGTGGGTCCTGGTGGGCTTCCCAGAGGAAATTCTGCTTGAGTGGTTTCCATGGGATGTGCAGGACTCAGGTTGGGGACAGGAGCAGGGAAACCAGCCTGGGCAAGGGGACAGTGTGATGTCCAACAGGAAGGAGAGAGAAGCTGTCAGAGTCAGCTCACCTTCTTGCTGTGTGCCCTCCCGGAGGGCAGCTTTTCTTGTGGCTTCTTTAAGAAAATCATCACAGTGACTGTTTAGCTCACGGAGGTGAGAGCTTTCTGCTGGTGGGCAAGACTGTCCTCGAGTGGCAGGCTGTCCCTGCTGCCTGCTCCAGCATCCCCCAGTGGTGCAGCCTTAGTTAAGTGGACCTCGTAGCCCATCCTGTGAGGCCTCCTCCTCACTAGCTGCTCCTGTTCAGGTGCCCAGCTCAGAGCATCTTGCCTTCCCTACCCTGAGAGGGAAGCCCTTGCTGTGTGCAGAAGTGGAGCAATACAGCACAGGAGTTTCCGGGGAGGTTGGCTTGTGGATGACTTCTCCATTCCTGCACCTCTGAACCTAGGTAGAATTTGCTAGTTCCCGCCTTATGGACCCATTAGTCTTCTTTCAATTTCGTTTTTCCCAAAATAAGATGGGTTTTTTAAACACGCAGTGAAGTGGAAGAATTGAGCCAACGTGCACATCCTCATTGTCTGGGTTCTGTAAATAACATTTTACTGTATTTCCCTTCCCATGCCTGTCTGTCTCTCAGTTTCTCTATCCATTCACATATCTCCCTTAATTAATTGGATTTTAAAATCTTTAGTACTGGGGATTGAACCTAGGGTCTTCATACCAAGTGATACGCCAAGCCCTTCTTAAATTTTTAATTTTGAGGCAGGGTCTCACTAAGTACATTGCATGCTGGGCTTGAACTTTTGATTATCCTGCCTCGTGCTCCGAGAGCGGTAGGATTACAAGTGAATTCCAACCAGGCCCGGCTCTGCTGTCTTTTTTATGAATTCTTGTATGTGTTGGCCTCACTGCACTTCAGTGTGTAGGATGAACTGGGGTTTAAACAATATTCATGTGCTGTTCTTCTCTCAGGTAAGATTTACATACAGTGCAGGGAGCATGTCTTAAGCACCCCATCTGGTTAGCTCCTGAGAGTATGCACACACGTGTAAGACATGCTCCTGGCAAGACATAAAGGATCCCCAACACCCCAGAGCTCACACATGCCCCTTCCCAGTTGCTTGGTTTGTACCAATAATGGATAATCTGCCTCAAACTCCCCAGCCCTTCTGAACAGGCCCCAACAGGTGTTGGGTGCACGTGCAGATGGTGACTGGGTTCTGGGACCAGGGGACAGCCCCAGGCAGAGGTTCTCGAGGATGCATGGCCAAAGGAAAGCGGGATGGAGTGGCCTTGGCTGTCCCTGGCCTGCAGGCGGGTTGCTGCTCTGGGTATTGACTGTGGCGTTAGGAGCAGCAGGTGTGTCACCTCGGGAGGTGGACCAGGGTGGCCTGGAGAAGGGCACTCAGGTTCTGTGTCCGAGGTGGGTAGTGGTTACAGTGCTCCCTGGGCACAGTGTCCCCAGCTGCCTGCATGGCTGCTGTGCCCTGAGTCACAGGTAAGAGGGTTCATTCCTGGTGCAGGTCCCACAGCTCCTGAGCCCAGCTGCTCTGCCCTCCCCGCAGCAGAGGGCATGTGTTCCTTGCAGGGAGGGGCCCACGAGGGAAGGGGCTCCCGGTGTCAAGGTGCTCACAGTCACAGGACAACTGAGAGTGATCGGCGCGCTTGGAGCACGGAAGGTGGTTCCTAGTTCGAGGGCGGTTATGGGACGTGAGAGCTCACTTGGGAGCCCTGCGCTGAGGTGTGGAGGTGGAGGAGGCTCAGTGCGCCTGGCAGAACTTCAAGTGCGAGGGAGACCAGCTTGTAATTCCAGCAGGGGTTTCACATTTTTACATGTTGAGTCAGTCACTTCATGACAAAAAATTAAGAAGAGAAAGAAGGGATTTCTTCATCTTTAAAAATGTTGCTTTCTGGTGTGAGGCGAGAAGCAGCGTTCCCCAGATAACTAACTGTGTGGGCCAAAAGACCAAAAGCGTCAGTGCCTGGCATGGCACGGACCGTCTTCTCGGCCTTTGCCCTTGTCTGGGCTGAACGTGCAGACCAGACCTCTGGGGCATTTCTGGAATCCTGTGGGAGCCAGAAAAGGGGCTCAGCTGACTCTGACCCTGTAAAAAGCAGGAACCCAAAGGGAGCCTACACACCTACCTCAGCTGTGTGGAGGGACACCTGCCTCGTCCATGCCATTCCCTAATAGCTGGCCTTTCCTCCAGCCAGCTGGAAGGGCTTTGGAGTCCTTCCTGATCTTGACCTTGAAAGGCCATCACTCAAGCAGGATCGATCGCTCCCTCCAACCTCGGTGTTTAGCTTGGGTAAGGGGCCAATGGAAGAGGCAGGGAGCCTGGGCTCGCAGCATGGTCATGTTTATTTATTCCACTTTTCCTACAAGGACATGGGCTGCCTGGACCATGCTGCACATAACATTGACCCCACCTTGCTTTGTGCCTTGGAAAAGTTTTCCTACCCTGTGATTCCCTTGTGAATAGGGAAAATGGTACCATTGTAGAGCCAACCCTCCAGGGTCCTGGGGAGAGAGATATTATGTCCAAGCTGCAGCAACTGCTGTGTAAGTGGTTGCTATTCTGTTGTTAATCCACCTAGCTCCTGAATTTCCAAGTGTTTTTTGCTTGTGCTGTAGCTGTGAGTTAAATTGAGTGATTCTGCCTGTCTAATCTGAAGGGTTATTGATGCTCTTGGAAGTAAATGCTCTTCTTTGTAGAAAGCATTCTTACTCTCTTCTAATCCATGGCCTTGAGGAGCTGGGCCTGCAGAGTGAATGTGTTTGAAGTGCCATTTAAACCCGAGTCTACTCATAGGAACAAGACTAAGGAAAGTCTGTAAGAGCTCTTTGTAAACCCTAAACACAAACAAATGTGGAAACTCATTACATGGCATTAGTCATTTATTTATTCATTCAGTTGTGCATTGATTCACTCAGGAAATGTTTATGGAGACCTTATGGGCCAAGCAAGTCCTTGTGCTGGGGACCTGCTGTGAGCCAGGCTGGGGGTGTCCATGTGTGAGGTGGAGATTCCAGAGCAGGCAGATGGACAGTGCACAGTCACCCAGATAGATTAGTAGGTCACCTTCAGAGAGTGGTTAAGTTCCATAATAAAAATAAACAAGGTAGAGGTAACCCAGAGCACTGGGGGTGTGTTTAGGTTGAGGGACAGGAAAGGCTGTATGTAGGATAGCAAGGCAGGAAAGAGCCAAGCACATGAGAGTTGGAAGAGGGAGCATCCAGGAAGAGGAAGCAGCCAGGGGGCCAAACCCCTGGGACAACATAGGCTTGGCTTGTCCGAGAGTAAGCTGAGGGTCAAGGTGACCCTGTGCTGCGGGGAGCAGGAGGGGTGTGGGCTGAGGGTAAACGGGTCATCGGTGCTCCCTGGGACTGCAGTGAACAATGCAGATTTTGTTTCGAAGCAGCAGTGCGAGTCTGGGAGGAGCCAGGGATTGCTGGAGCACGAGGGATTTTTTAGGGCAGTGACCATACCCTTTTTGATGATCCTAAAGTGGTAATACGATCACTACGTACTTGTCAAAACCCATAGAACTCTGAGATACAGCTTGCACTCCGAAGGTCAGCCATGGACTTCAGTTAGTTCTGGATGTGTGAGGCTTATCTATTGCTAGCATATCACATTAATGCAAGGTATTCATAGCTGGAAAAATTGTGCATGTGGAAAGGGAAGGGAACTCGGTATCTTCTGCATAATTTTTCTGTGAACCTAAAGCTGCTCTGAAAATTAAAGCATATTGAAAGTTTAAAAAAATCTTAAAGAGCAATGTGAAATCCTTGAGAATCTTATGTAGGTCAATATCATGATATAAATTTATATTTTCAGAGATTCTAGCCCGTGGTGTGTGGGAAGTGGATTATGGTGGCCCCTGTTGAAGTGAGTGTCAGAGTAATGTGTGACTTTGGTTGGTGGAGCAGAGATGGGGAAAGCAGGTAGGGCTGGGCTGTTTTGGTGGGGTGAAACTCAGTGGAATCCGTGATACCCTGGATGTGACGGGAAGAGCAGAGAGCCAGGAGATAAGATCAATAAAGCTTGCACTCATGGGGCGCACTCTTGAGCACTTTCTGTGATTGCATTCAGTCATGGAATAACCCTTGTGTGCTGGCTGTCAGTGCAATAACCATTCTGCAATGAGACAAGCCATCCATAGAGAGGGGAGGTGAAACCTAACCTGCCACTGAGCCTGCACTGGCCAGCACACGTGTGAAAACCCAGCCAGGAAGCCAGCTTCAGTGGCCTGGCTCCTAACTCCTTCCTGCTGGGGCTTTGGGTGTGAGCATTTGATGAACGTCAGTGACAATGTCCTTAATATGGAAGTTTGAGGAAGACACAAGTTTTACTGTGCAGAGGCCAAGAGAATTATTAGATGTTAGGTGAGTGGTGGGAAATAAAAGTCAGAAGTCACCAGGTGACACAGGGCTGGAGGTTTAGATCAGGGAGCTGGGGACTGGTTTTGGGGCCATGTATGGATGAGGGAAGGTGACTTTGAAAGGATGCAGTCCCTGAACCCACAAGTGGTCAGGAGGGAAGGCCCAAGAGAGCACAGCATGGTCTTCATGGAAGTTGCTGGAACTTTCATATGATGTTAAGGCCTTTGTCTGAACTTGCCTGCTGCTTGGGTCAGAGAAAGGGACTCTTGAAGGGACCAACAGCTCCTTGCTGCCGGCTTGGCCATGCACTTTGGGCATGGACCTGGGGCTTCTCTGGGTCTTAGGTCTGCAACCATAACCCAGGGCATGCCATCTAACTACTGAGTCCTAGCCTTGGCCTTGCCTGTCTATCGAAAGTCCCCACTGTCACTGTCGCTCTGCTGTCACTCTGTGATGGTGTTCCATTTCTGTTTGAGATTGTCGGGTCCTGTTCTACATCTTGATAATCCAGTCTGATGATCCAAACTGCAGAAGAAAAGAATTCCCAAGGCCTTTGAAAGACCGCTAGACACTTGGTGGCTGAGGACCCTGTGAGACTGTTGGGTTTTTGCTCTGACTTTATAGACGGGGACTGAGGTTCAGGAAGATGTTAGGATGAGTCTCACTCAGAGCGAAGGCTCCATGCTGGTCTGACTCTGGGCCTCCTGGGTTTGCTTCTGCTTGATCTGAGTGGGAGGTGACCCTGATGTGAGGATGCATTTTTGCTTTTTGCCTTCTGAGTCTTTTCACTTGCTGTAAAAACACACTACTTTCACATTAAAAGAGGGGAATAGCAGGAGAAAACACATGCTGTTGGTGAAGTATCAGAGTAGCTTGTTGAATAGATGTCTGGACTCCATGGCTAGAAGGGCCAGGGGGGACCAGTCCTCCCCTGGACATGGCTTTGCCTTGCGAGTGCTCCTTGTGGCTACATCCATGTCCCACAGGCCATTCTGCAGCTGTGTGCCTCTAAAGCAAACTGCTCGTTCTCTTGGGTCTGAGCTTCTGGCCTATCAGATGGGCATAAATATAAAACCTCCTTCCTGGAACTGCTGACAGGACACAAATTAGTAAGGTGCTCATTAGAATATCCAGCACCTGGGTAACTGTCTGTAAGTACAGCTGTTCTGATAGAAGGTTGTGTATGTGCATGGTGTGTGTGTGTGTGTGCACGTGTGTATATGTGTGTGTGCTTGTGTGGGCACATACAGTAGGAGAGAGCCTTTGGTGGTAAACTGGATTAGCTTTCATGCTAAGGGAAAATTATAATAACAATGAAGGGAATGTGTGTGGCCATTTCTGTCTGGAGACTGCTGGGCTGCTCCTCTGCTGTCTCAGCCTCATCACTCTGTGGCAGGAGTTCCTGATTTTATCTGGCAGATGCAGGGATAAAAACTGCTGGGGTGTGGGCTGAATTCACAGTAGCTTAGACCCCAGGTGTAAGAGTTTCATCCTTGAGGTGCAGGGTCCCTGGGTGTGTGTGCTCGGGCGCTGGACTGAACTCTTCTGAGTGTAGGAAAGAATGGATCTTCTGCAAGTAGATCTATTTATAGGCCCTGCAATCTGTTAGGAGAGGCTGGGTGCCATGGACTTGGGTACAGAGCCAGTCCTCACTGGGACAGCTGGGTTAGGGGGCCCAGGCACAGCTGAGCTGGCTGCACTGGGGCTGGTGGCCCAGCAGAGGATGTGGTGCCCATAGAAACAGTGCTGAGCAACTCCCTGCACTCCAGGCTCAGCCCACAATGCCTCACTGTCCCCTGTCTCGAAGGACAAAGGTCGTCTTGTGTGAACGCAGGCTGGTTCCTCTGCAGTGGCTCGACCCCGCCACCTGGAATGGAGTTTCTAGGGCTTCCTACAAGTTGTACCTACATCCTCATTAAAGCCCCCAGGAAGCTCGGAAACATTTGGTGGTGAGCGGCAGAAAGAATTCTGTTCAGAGAAAGGGGCCGCACAGAGGTCCCAGCCTCGTGTAGGAACGATGCATACAGGCTGTGCTTATGGGAGATGCGTGGGATGCTCTGTGGGGGTGGATGGGTTAAATGTCACCCTGTGAGTGAGCTTTCAGGGGACATGCGTGGGAAAGGCACTCTGATCGCATGAGCCGTGGGCCCCAGAAGTGTGGCGTCTTGCAGGCTCTTGTTCCCAGCATGCTTCTGGAAGCCAGGTTGCTGGCTCATGTCCAGCAGACACCTGCCCCTCCCATCAAAACTGTTTACAGAGAAAATGCTAGGGTGGGGGGCATCTGGTCCCCTTCAGGAGGTTTGGCCTGCAAATCTGTGTTTCTAGCAGATGTGATGACCACTGACCTGAGGACCAGTCTTGAGAATGGTGCTCAGCCAGTGATCGATCAGCTGTGACCCAAGGCCACCAAGCATAGCCCACAGCAAGGAGGTGCTCAATACGCTTGGGACAGTGGCTTTCTTTACTCGTGAGATGCCGATAATAACTGACCCTGCGCTCTAGCAGGATGGCAAACGACGATGCTTGTGGAAAGCTCCCAGCATGTGCCAGGGCTGTTGGGCTGTAGGTGCCAAGAAGTGCCTGTTACCTTCCTGAACTCCTGGTTACCTCTGTGCTGTCCAGGGAAGGGAAGGGTATCACCGAGGATTCGTGGTTCTGCAGAGGGTCTGCCTCCTGTGTCCCTGCCAGCCCAGCAGATGGATGACTTTGTTCCCAGGCTGAGCTCCCGCCCCGGCAGCCCCCCTTTCTGAATTGAGCCTCTTCACGTGGAGAAGTCAGATGGCTCTGGTTGGGCGTCTTCAAGCTGATCTGTGCCAGGCTGGACACACTCCCCCATAGTCACCTGTCCAGAGCAGGTGGTGAAGGCAGAGTCTGACCCGCGTCGTCCCCTTGTCAGAGTGGGTCTGTGACTCGGGGCTGCCTCCATGTGAGACAGTACTCTGTCACTTCTGACCCTCATCTGGACCCCAGGCTTTCCAGGGACATCTGGTGCTGTGGTCCCTGTTGGGCATCTGCAAGCAGGAGCAGGAAGTGACCACCCTACAGGACATGCTCAGGGAAGTCCTGGACACTGGGTGAGTGAGGGTCCCTCAGCTGTTTGCCCAGGAGGGAGGCTGGCTGCCCACTGGCATGGGAGGGCCTGGCTTGCTGGGACTTCGTCGCCCATTTGGGGGCTTTGCTGGTGCCAGGCAGGAGCAGAAGTGGGGTTGCTTGGTTGGGGATCCCTGTGCACTGAGTCACACAATAAGGCACAGGAGGAGGCTGTTTCAGGGTAGGTGGGAGAGAGCTCTGATCCTGTGATTGCTGACTTAGGGCTGTCTTGTCCTTGGGACTGAGGATGTGGAAGGAGATGGAAGAAGAGGAGGGAGAAGGAAGCAGGCACCCAAAGGGGGCTCAGCTGTCAGCCAGGCCCCTGCTTCCCCAGTGGGCAGGAGGCATGGACACCTCTGCTACCCTTGACACCTGCAGGGATCTTTCTGCTTGTCTGTCAGTCTCTCCCCTCGTGCTAGATCAGAGTGCTGAGACTTGATCCACGTTGGTTCTGCCTCAGGGCTGGCTCCTTCTGGCGTCCATTGGTGTCCAGAACGTGGGCTGTCAGGCTAACACGTGAGCCTGGTAAAGAGCACGGGAGGCTCCTTGGAATTGCAGAGACACATAGCTCCTCCTGCCCTTGTCAGCCTGAACCCCTCAAAGTAACAGCTCTGTCCCAGAGCCCAGTTTAAGCCACACAGCCTGGGAGCTGCCCACCCCTGGCCTCTCCTTTCTTTCCCCAACCTCCCTAGGAGGGGACACAGTGGCCATTTTCCTCTTTCCTGTCCTTTTCATCTTGTGGCTCAGTGCAGATCCATACTTAGGAGCCCATCAGGTCCCTGTGCGCATTCCAGCTCTCTGGGACACTGCTGGTCATTTCTGCACCCACATGAGACTCAGCCCTAATGCTGACCACCCACTTCTTTCCTGAGCACTTCTGCTGCAGGATGGGTGCTAAATTATCTCCTTTGCACAGTGTACCCCCAAACTGAGCAGAAGGGTCACTGTTGGGCTTCACTTCTTGAGTGCTGCTGCGGATGTTTATACCCCCAACAAATGTTTATACCTTGGACGCCCCATGGTGGTGGACGCACAGGGCCAGTCTCTGCTGAACTATAATTTCCTATAGCAGTTATTTTCTGATTCTTTTTACTTTATCCACAAACCATTTTAGAATTACGGTCTGGTGTGGAGACTCACACAGAGAAAGGCTGAATTGTTTGGGCAGAGGCGGGCCATAAGCTCGAGACCCAGCACCTTGCTGGGTGTCCTCATCCGTGGATCTCGGCTCAGTGCACAGGGTGGGGGTGGGGAGGGGAGGGGCAGGTGGGCAGGAAGAGGGGTAGGGGAAGAGAGGGGCACTGTGTACATTGAGCTGACTTTGATCCTGAAGGGTTTTTCCTTCTCCATGGTTGCTCACCAGCCTTAACTGGTTGTTGGGTTCCTCTGCTCCCTGCATATCCCTAGCTCCATGGCTGCCAAGGGATCTACTGCTACCTCCACCCAGTAGTGTCTTTCAAGCCTCAGATCAGTGGTGAGACCACACACTGGGTCACTCCAGACTGTGGCCAGGAATGTGACCTACTCACACATGTGTCACCCCAGGAGCTGTAAGGTACCATGGCTTCATCCTCTGCATCACGAGGATCTGACACACAGAAAACCTCAGAGGTTGAATTGGCATAAATAAATGCAGTCATTTAACAAGACCAAGGATGCCTTGGGCTTGCATTGTCCATTTGGGCTGCATTTTTGTGTCTGAGATGTCTTCTGATATTAAAGCACAGCTCAGCATCAATGGCCACCTCCTCCCATATGTGGAGAGAAGGTGTGCATGGAAGGAAGGCATACAGACAGCTTGGGCCTTGGGGGGTGGGTGGAGGCATCTTGAGACCAGGAGCTGCCTTTGAGCCCTCCTTCTGGGTTTCTGTTGAAATCAAGACACATCTCTGGCAGCCTTGTAACGAGGCAGGGTTGTACAGGGTCTGCCAGAAACCTTGGGGGGGTCTCAGTGTGAAGCCTTCAGAGCAGATGGGGCTGCTGAGCACAGGTGGGCACAGATAGGCTGCCTGCTAGAGCACCTGGCCATGCTCAGAGGTGCTGGGGAGGTTTGCCCTGGAGATAATGAGCTCCCAGGGCTGCCAGAGCCTGCACCACAGTGCAGATGCTGGGGTGCACCTGGGTTAGAGTCTGTGTGGGTCTTGTCTCTGTCTTAGACTCAGCGTGCCTGGAGGGTGTGGACAGGTACAGCAGCTGGATGGCTACCTCCAGTCTGCTCTCCTGTTGGCATGCTGGGTATGGGACAGGCCCCACTGCCCTGGCATCTCTCCACTGTAGAGTGAGGGGGCGGTGAATCCTGGCCTGACCTCAACCTGGCATCTGTGTGTGAAAAACTCCCAGCCACCAAGTAGAGAAATGTAAGGGTTGCTTAGATGAGGGTGAGAAATATGCAAAATCTGCAGATCCCTGAAGAGATTCAGGGAAAGGAACTAGATGAACCAGGGCAAACATCCAAGGGAAACCATGGTGAGAAGTCAGAATCTACTTCACACTGGTGGTCTTCAAACTGACCTCTGAGTGGAAGGAAAGTCAGTGCAGTAGGTTGAGACCCATCTTCTCTTTCTTTCCCCCCATCTTTTTAAATAAAGAAAAAGAATGGGATAGATCAGAATGCACTAGGTTCTTGGTAATATCATATTTTATATGATTTTTTCACAGTTTTACTTTATTATACCATAGAAAGGGAATTGTTCTATGAAATGTTTGTTTTGGTTCCCTATAGTTACTTATACATTTATAAGCATATATATAGATGCACAACACTGTCTGGGTAATATGTTTCCCCTGTGTGCAACTAATTGCCAAGTGGAGATAATCAAAGCACATGTGTTAGTGTGTCTGTGTGTGTCTGTGTCTTGACATATATATTTGGTCATGTGCCACATGGTGACATTTGGCTAATGTCAGACTGCAGATACAATGGTTCTCAGACTATTAACACAGCCACATCATATGCTAGCTTAAAAGGTAAACCTCAAAAAATGCAAACAAATAAAAATGCCCAAGGCACAGCCTGTGGCTATGATGTAACTAAACTGGAATTTTCTAATAAAAATTTCAAGTCCAAGATTAAAATTTGGGTATTTAACCACATGAAATTAGCAATGACAATAGCAGTCTTCGAAAGAAGTGGATTTAAACTGGAAATCAAAATTGCACTTACAGACTTTCTAAAACAACAGCAGTAAGATCATCTTTTAAAATTTGTGGGTTGAAGCCAGGATTTTTTCTGGTTCCCTAAAGACTGATACATTGAGGGATTTCATGGTGTTCTGAGTCAGGGCCTAAAGAGGTGATTGGACCATTGGGGCACTGACTTCATCAATGGATTAGTCCATTGGTGGGTTCATAGCCAATGAACTGTTAGGAGGTGGGGCTTAATGGGAATAATTAGGTCATTGGAGGCGTGGCATGCCTCAGAGTGTATATTGTGTCTTCACACTCTCTTCTTTGCTCTTTCCCTCTCACTGTCATTCCTGGATGCTATGAGTTGAGTAACTCTCTTTGATCATGCCCTTCTGCCATGATGTTTCTGCCTGGAAGCTGAATACTTTGAAATCTTGGGCCAAACTAAACTGCTTCCCCTTTAAATTGTGGATGTCAGGTATTTTGCCACAGCAATGGGAAAGTTGACTAACCAAGGATATTCAGAGAATTTCTACCTTTAAATAAAACTGAAGATAATGACCCTGGTGGCAGTAAAACTACCCAACAATCTGTGCAAATTTATTATATTCATCTCATATTTCAACTTATTATTGTAAAGTTGCCATAGATGTTTACTGTAACCATCCCTATTTTACAGGTAGCAAAACTGAGTCACAAAAAACTTAAGTAGACTGCCAAGGTCAGTCATAGTGAATAATTGGATTGAGATGGGAACCAAAGTTTTCTTGAGCTCTACACTGAAGCATATCAGTCCTTCCTGACATACTTCAATTTCTAAAGTAGAAAGAAATTTGAAGGAAAGAAGTAACAAAGTATAGAGAATATAAAAACAGAACAAATAATAAAAATAGGAAGGAAAAAGCAGAAATAAATCAATTGGAAAGCAAACAAAAAGAGTAGATGAGCCATCTGAAAGGGCCATTAAGACAAATGTCCTTCCAGGAAGTCACAACAGCACAAAGAGATGGGCCAGTAAGAGAAAGTAACCCTCTGGTGCCAAGAGGTGGGGAACCTGCCAAGCACTTCACAGAAAAGATTTAAAATTATCTGTCTCTGACCGGCCACACTACACCAGTGAGTTCAAAAATCTGGGTACAAGCCCAGTTGGATGACCAGGTAAGTGTTCTGAATTAACAAAGAAAAAGATTCTAGCCAAAAATTGAACAAACCAGTAATCAAGGAAGTCACAGAAAAAGTTGCGAAGAGCCACTTAAATGTGATGCCAAGTCTGAAAGATAATTGATAGAAAGATTATTTTAAGTATTTGGGGGGCTAGATGTATTTAATCAGGAAATTATTCAAGAAAGTAGGAAGAAAGATCTGGCTTCTCTGTTTCTTTTTCAATACCAGCAAAACCGAAGACACTGCCTGGTGAGTTGGCAGGGTGCTTCTATTTGTGGATATGAGGTGATGCTAAACAGAGTCCTGGCAAGCTCGCCCGGCTCTACGGGAGCAGGTGCCACTGTGGGCTGGTGGCGAACTGTAGAGCTTCCACCCCAAATCAAAAGGGGAAAGGTACGCCACAGTGCAATAAGTGGAAAGGCTTTCTATAATAAACAGCCCCCAGTTTGGGTGAGGAAGCCTCTCGAATTAAACTTAGTGACATATATTTTCTTAATACGATAAAAATCATTTTGTCTTAATGTAGTAGTCAATATCCTACTTACCAGAAAATGTTAGGGGAGTTTCTATTAATATCTGGAGAAAGACATCCAAATCCTGCATTGTCTCACAACTTACTAACATTCTGGAAACTCTAGTCAGCAAAATTAAAAAATAAAATAAGCGGTAGAAATGTTTCTACGTGAAGCCTGTTCACGTTCCAAGATCACATGCCTAGAAGCTCAAACTGTTGAATGACTATTAGAACTAAATGAGAGCTATAGAAGATCTATAAGCTTTCTGGTTATGAAATAAAGGTGCAAAAATCATGACTTTCATATAAACAACTAGAAAATATATTTTACCAATGATTTAATTCAAAATATAAAAGTGTCCAGGGACTGAATCCCCTTGGAGCTCCTGGTGGGAAGCATGTGGGGCCACCTCATAGGTAGCACTGAGCCACCTTCTGTGCCTGGCCAGTCCCTGCAGCTGCTCACCCTTCTGTCTGTGACCTGTGACCTTCCTTCTGTGGTCCCAAGAGGGACAGTATGCTTTTCCCAGTGATATGGGGACGGGGGAGTCCTTCGATGTCATCTGCCTCCACCCCCCCCACAAATGTCCCTGTGCTGTGCCAAGGCCCTGCCAGTTCTGGTGACACAAAGGTAATGAGCTAGAGTTACTCTAGAGAACAGGGCAGAGGAGGAAACACATCATGAATAAAACCAGCTGCAACATAGCCCGCTCACCTGGCCAGAAGGGAAACTGAGGCTCACGGGTGCCACATGGTCTCCCAGCCTATGTGCAAAGCAGGGAAAGATGGAGCCTGTCCCCCTGCTACCTCACAGAAGCCTTCTGGGGACACATTGGGAGTGGAGAGCTACACACTGCCCTTTTTCCTATCACTGAGTCACTCTTCAGTTCCAAACCAGACACTCCCCAGGCCACAGTAACAAATGTGTCTCTGAGCTGGGACACTTGGAAAAGCCAGGAATGTGCAACATATTTGAGTGACTGGCTTCTCTTCCCCTCATAGGCAGTGACCCTTGGGAGGGATGTGCAGAATGAGAGGTGTCTGGTCTCTAGGGAAGGGCAGTGACCTTACCAGGCAGCTCCGCCCTGTGTGAGGACAAAGGGGCTGCACAGGAGGGGAGAGCAAAAGTGCAGAGGGAAAGGAGGGAGAGGGAGGAGGGAGGGGAGGAGGGGGAGGAGGAGGAGAAGGAGAAAGAGCAGGAAGAGAAGCTTCCGGGTCACTCCCCACTTCCCCCATGGAGGTTCACGAACCCGCTTCTGAGCCAGCACCTCCCGCTCTGTGCTGGTCTTTCCCGGTTCTGGGTGCTCTGGGGCAGGATCCTGGGTGATGGGGTTGGGCTGCCTTCAATTCTAGCACCGGGCAGGCAGTGAGACCCAGTGGGCTGAGTCAAGGCTTGGAATGTGCTCTGGGGCTTCAGCCATGGATAGACATGCTGCCCCCCGCTGCTGTGTTCCCAGGAGAACTGCAGGCCCCGGGCTGCCCTGTGGGGATCAGCCAGGGGCAGAGAGACTCTGGTCAAGGCTTGGAAGCATTGGCAGAGCTTGGGGCTGAGCCGGGGAAAGTGAGTGAGTCCAGCCTCGCAGAGGGAGCCGGGGTGGGCCGTGTCCTGGGCTCGGTTGCTGAGACTAAGCGGAGCCATGCGCTACTGCCCTGTGTTTTCAATTACTGTCTCTGTCTTTCCCACTTGGTGTTGGGCCTGGGGGTTGGCAGCCACCTCAGGGCCCAGCCCGGCTTCCCTGCTGCAGCCCTGTGCGGGTGGCTCTTCCTCTCCAGCTCCGGCTGCAGGGCTTGCTGTGAAAGCCAACCTTCTCGCTGGGAAGGGTCCCCTCTGCCTTGTGGCTGGGGAAGTGGTGGCTGCACCTCCAGAAAAGCTGATTGTAAACCCCTGATGGTGCTCACCAGACTCTCATGCGAGTGGTCACAGGGGTCACCGGTCCCTGGAGGAACTGGTCCCTTGTTTGCTTGAGTCCTCCCTACAGCTCATCCCCAGAAATAGCACTCTGTCTAGTCCTGGGACCACTGATGGGCGACCTGCCCCACCAGGAGAGCAGCCGGAGCAGAGGGGTTGAGTGTGCAGTCCGGCAATTCACGGGAACTGTGACAGTGCTTGGTGGAACAACAGAAGATCCTGGCCCAGAGAGGGGTGGGACGGGGAGAACTGAAGCTCTGACCAGGGATCATGCTTCTCCCTTAGGCTTGGAATGGGATAAGAAGCATTCAACAGCTCGCTTGGCCTTGTTTGTCATTGTTTTCCATTCCTTATGCCAGCTGCATCAGAGAGAAGAACCATGATTCCATTGTCTTTAAAGCCAAAAAAGAGATCATTGCTTTATATAACTGAAGAGACGTGGTTTCAGGCACAGCTGCGTCTAGGTGCTCATTTAATAACATGTGGACTCTGCCTCTGTCATGGTTTTCCTGTCTCCTTTTGTGTTCTTTTCTTCTTTCTCCCCACCCCAGTGAGTTCCATACCTTCTGTGTGGAGTTGTTAGTCCATCCTGTCTACCTGGTGACTCTCAGCAACTCATATTTACAGCACCCCTTGTTTAGTGCAATGGGAAGGTTTTCCCACAGAGCTGTTTTTCAAGTTTTCAGATGATGAATGGACACAAGCTGATGACCACACACACACACACGCATGCACACACATGCACACGCATGCACACACGCACACGCACACACACACTTCCTCCCCCCACCCCGTTCTGGCAGGCTGTGGGGCATCTTCTGGGCTTGGGCACTACTCCCAGTGGGAACCGAGTGTGCTACTGGCAGAGAGGATGCTGGCAGTGAGGATGTGAAAGGTGACCCCTGGAAGCCAAGGCTTCCAGTGAAGAAAACTGCCCGAAGTGGGGTGTCTGTGTACCCCAGTGGTGTTGAGCACTGGCACCTGCTTCCCAACACACCATCAAGCACACCGTGTCCCCTGAAGTTTGGGGTCACTTCTTGGAACCCACCTGAGGCTGAAATGGAGGAGAAAGAAGCGGCCTGGCTGGGCAGGAGGGTGGTGGAGACAGTGTGAGGCCAGAGGAGGGAGGGATTGATGCTGCCAAACAACAGGGACCTGAGGAAAGCAGCACCCCATGTAAGACAGAAGAAGCCAGGGTGCAGCGTGTTTCCCACTGATGACAGCTTCAGCTTAGAGACAGAGTGAGATGACACGAGGGGGCCCATAATTCATGACAGCAGGGGACCCAGGCTCCACAGAGATTGCCGGGTAACTCTTGCCTCCCCTGACTCCTAGCTGTGTGATTTTTCTGACAGGGAAAAATCTGCTGTCAGCTGACTCCAGCCCAGGGAGGCTGTGGGCCTCATGGGCAGCGTTCTGGGATCCCTCAGCCTGGAGAGTTTAGTCCAGCAATTGAGAAAGGAGCGGGAGTCCTGAGCAGCCCAGCTGGGCATGTGTGATGTTGGGGTCCCGGAAGGGCAAGTGCAGTCAAGTCTTGCCAGGGGTGTCGGGTGGGACCCTAGCCGCCCAGGTTCCGGGCTCTTGGGAGGACTTGCGTTAGAGCTGCCCTCAGGTTCTAGGGACCCCAGTGCAGGTGAGGCTTAATCCCCCCTGCCCCTCCTGTCTGCTCTCTAGGCCAAGCTCTCCTCAGGCTTTGCTTGAAGGTTGGCTTCCCAGTTGAAACTTCAAAGTCAGGACGCCATGACCCCAGTACTCTCTCCTGAGATGCTGATTGCGTCTGCCAGTGCATTGGGTTTATATATCCTTCCCTGTGCCTCTGTTTCCCTATCTGCAGCCTGAGGCCTGGGACAGAGACCTGCTGTGTCTGGTCTCCATGAGCCTGGAGCACAGGGTTGTGGACCAGCTGGATTAACTGAGTCCCACGGGGCAGCAGGCTGGAAGGGGTGGGTGACCCTGGAGGATGATCTGTCCATCAGTTCTGCTTCCTGGGCACCAGCACACAGCCCAGTTCCTGGACTCTGTGCTGCAGCAAGTCACAGTACTTCTTCCCATTTCCTCTTCTCCAGGGACTCATGAAGTGGTGGCTAAGCCCAGTTCAGCTGCCACCCGTCTGCCAAGGGCCAGAGACCAGGAAAGGAAGAAGGGCAGCTTCACTTCCTCT
Source organism: Hydrochoerus hydrochaeris (assembly GCA_004027455.1). NCBI lineage: Eukaryota > Metazoa > Chordata > Mammalia > Rodentia > Hydrochaeridae > Hydrochoerus > Hydrochoerus hydrochaeris. The sequence continues at coordinate 13,723 of PVLA01012832.1, read as the reverse complement.
CTGAGGATGGAGCCGCACAGCCGTTCTGCAAAGAGCCGAAAATCCACCAAGTTCCGGGCCATCTCCCGCTCCCTGATCCTCTGTAACGCCAGGATGGCGGATGACAGCTCCAGCCCAGATGAGAAGTATCCTGAGCCCTTTGAGATTCCACTCAGCCAGGGCGAGGAGGGGAGTTTCCACTCTGCAGTGCAGTTGGCAGACACGTCGGAGGCTGCTCTGGCCTCAGAGGCTGCTCCACTCCAAGCAGTGGGGAGTGACCGTGGCAAAAACAGTAGAAGGATGTTCTTCATGAAGGTATGCCCAAGATTGTGGGGCCTGCGGAACCTGTGGTTAGTGTCGGGGCTGTGAATTAAAGTCTTTAAGTCATGTACTCAAAGGCCAGGAAGCCAAGGAGTTCTAATTCTAAAAGACAGCGAGGAAAAAGTCAAGGCAAGGCCTCCTGGAATGGTCACAAGGAGCGTGGCAGGGAATCAGGCTCAGCCACCACTCTTGTTTGAGAAATGCTGCAAAGCACTTGTCTGTCCGAGATACACTGAGCCTAGATCCCTGCTGGGAGAAGCCAGGTGCGGTGATTCGTACACTGGGAAGCTCTCACCCCAAGAGGCACAGTGGGCCCATGGTGAGCGGTCAGTTTACATCTGTCCTGAGGGTTTCCAGACCCAGGGATGAGGGTGAGGCTCCTCCAGTGCCAATTGGAAACCTTTTCCGGGAGCCCTGTGCCAACTTCAACACAAGTTTGGGTGTGGAAGGTGACAAGTGAAGCTGTGAATTGGGAAAGCGGATGAAGTGATGTTTGGGAACTTGCCAAAATCTCGAGTGCCTTCTCTTTGGTCGGGTCATATTTCCATTTTTGTTCCTGAAATGACACTGCAGGGGTGTGTGGGATCCAGGGGTGTGTGGGATCCAGGCTGACCACGGGATTTTACTCTTCAGTCGCTTCCTGCAGAGCCCCATGCTTTGTGCCTTCTGTGGGAGAGGGGTCTCCAGGCCCAAGCCCAGTGCCAGGGCTGTGCACACAGCGATGGGCCAGGTCCCTTTGGTGGTCACGTGACTGTGACGAGCAGACAGCACTGAGAAAGAGAGGGCCCAGGATCTTTGATCAGCTGGCCTCCTACAGGGGGCCCAGCCCGCTGATTGCCACAAAAACAGCATCAGGTAACATGACATGGCACACGGAAGGGAGGCCTGTTGGTCTGCAGAGCCAGACACCACATTTCCCCCAAAATAAGACCTAGCCAGAAAATACAGATCAGCCTTGAAAACCAGAGAGTGAACATGCCTGCCCCAAGCGGCCCATCCTGGCCACTCCTGCATCCCTGTTCTCTAGCTCTGTAAGGTGGTGGCTCTGTAGGGCCAGGAAAGCCGGGCTAGGCCAAATGGGCTGGCATTTCTCATCTCTGATCTTCAAGGCTGATTATTTTTCAGGTAGGTCTTGTTTTGGGGGAAGAAGGCAGCACCCTTACAGTCCCCACCCAGTCCAGGCTTCTCTGTCACTCACAGTGTGACTCCTATTGCTACACCAGGGACTTAGCTGATGGAGTAGGAGAAGCCATGGCCTGGGGAGGGCCGGCCAGCTTTAGGTGACCCCGAATGATGGGACACAGACACAGTGGGCCACAGGAGAGTCCTATTTATGAATGACGCTAGGAAGGCAACTGGAGAAGCTCAGATGGGTGAGTTCCAGTCCTTTCGGCATCCCAGTTGGTGCCTGAGTAGACTTCCACCTCCTGAACACCTAACATGTGTGGGTCACTGAGGCAGCAGACCTACCCCTCAAAGAACTGGCACATAGCAGGGCAAAAAATGCCCTGCAAGAGGGTGGGGGCAGCAGCAGCCTGAGGCAAGAACACACAGGTCGGGGTGGGGTATTTGTTGACCAAATTCGGAGGGTGAGTCAAGCAGACTTGTCCCTGCTCTCAGCACCTTGTGCTCTGGCCAGGAGGTACAGATATTAGGGACCACAAATGACATGCATCAATAATGCCAGGCCAGGAGGAAGCAGGAAGCAAGCAGAGGGGACACAGAGCGAGGAGGAGTAACTTCACATGTCCCATCTCTCTGTGACCCTCATGACTTAAAAAAAATCACAGTTCTTACGTCATTTTCCTTGGTTCCCCAAAGCCATAAGAGGAAGACAGTTGTGGCAGGTTTGGTGTTTGGGGGATGCTGTGGTGCAGGGTGTAGGAGCTTGGTCTCCTTCCTCTGATGGTCTGGCTTGAAGTCTAACTCCTGTCGGTGTGACCTGGCCCATTCACTTTCCTTTCCGCGCCACACTTTTCTCACCTAAATTGAGAATATTAATGATTGTATAAACTTCACTTGGGGTAAGATGAAGACAAGGTTGTGACAGTCACACGAGAAACCCCACTTGCCCCAGAACAGCCCACATAGTGATTACTTTTATTTTTAAGGATCCAAACACTGATTCAGAGAATAAGTAAACGCTTAATGAGAGCAGTAGCTTTTGTGGAGCCCTGTCTGTGTGTCAGGCTCAGGGGCTATGGGTGAAGCCAGCACCACCAGGTGACTCTGGAGGTATCAGCTTGGGGGCAGAGGTGCCAGCCTGCACATCGATTTGGGGGGTGGCACCCTGGGGTGGCGCTTGTGGGGAGCAGCCTACTCCAGAGCCAGGAGAGGGTGGCCATGCACAAGGGGCCCATGCCTGGCCTGGAGTCCAGGTAGGCAGAAGCAGCTGGAAGAAGGGGGTTAAGTCAGGTTTGAGGCCAAAGTGACCTGGGGCAGCATTGCTCAGCATGGGCCCCAGGTCTTTGGTTTCTTTGAAAGCAGCAGGTGATTCTTAAAGGTCCACTAGTGACCTGTGAGCAGGCGGTGTACAGTGTCCGAGCAGATCTTGTGGTCAGGATTTCAGGTCAGAGAGGTCAAAGGGCACAGCTGGTATCAATGTCCTTTCTGGAGGTGCTCAGAGTCACGCAGCCCCTCCTCCTTCCGGGCAGGGGCTCTCAGGTTCCTGCCCAGCTGGCCCCCTCCTCATGCCAACCCGGGCGGCCCTGCAGTCGGGCGTGACTCAGTTGGCCCAGACAGACTCAGTAGTCTCCAGCACTGCCATGGTTACAGGGTTTCAAAACAACATCTGGAGTGAGGCCCTGTGACATCAGTCTGTATTCCAGAAACGCCTAACTTGAAAATTACAGAAGAGGAAGTTGTATAAACATTCAGCTTGAAAAGAAACGGCCTCCTCATAGGGCTGATGGTGCTGGGCAAATGCTGTGAATACAGAGCCCGAAACCTGAGCCTGAGATCCTGACAGGCTTTCTCTGGGGGAAGGGGGTTTTGACTGTCAGGAGGGGGGACCCACCTGGCAGAAAGCTAGCAGCCAGGCTTTTGAGGGAACGACTTCCAGGGGGCGTGTGAAAGGAGGGCTAAACTGCCCCCAGCCTTTCTCAAGTAGAAGGGGGTTTTTCAATGCCTTTTAAGCCCAGCGTTGAGCCTGAGGGGAAAGACCCAATGCTGGGCAGAACCAGGGCTCCCCCAGCCTTATCCCTCTGTGCCTTCTCTCTCTCTTCCCCAAGTCTCTTTTTCTCTTTGGATGCTGGGAAGCACCTGCTTTGAGCTGAGCTCTAGGGATAAAGAAACAAGTCTGGTGCTGTACATGCGGAGCTTGCTGTCCAGAGGAGCTGAATGAACAAGAATGGCCCTCCCCAAGCTGTGGTTTTGCCAGTCAGTTTCACGAGGAGGGGTTCCATGCCCATGTTCTGGGGTGTAGAATTACGTCCCATGGGTAGACTCTCAGGCTACTGGCTGGTGTGTTTTCTGTCGCTATAACAGAGCAATGGAGATGGGGTAGTTTATAAAGAAGAGAAGGTCAGCTCACTGCTGTAGAATCTGGGAAGGCCAAGGCCACAATGTTTGTCCTGTAGTGTGACTGGGGGGAAGAAAAGGACCGTGCACCTGGCAGGTGTAGAAGACACAGGTGAAAGGAAATCGGTTTTTTAATCATCTTCTGGAACTGGCCAGCTCTGGGGTGAACACTACCCCAAGCCAGCTTCACACACTGGGAACTCAGGTTCTCAGTTGTGAACTTGGGGAACATATTCCAGCCACTGCTGTTGCCTTGCCTTTCCGAGAGCATTGGATGATATTAGAACGTAAGCTCTTGGTCACGGAGCTTCCCAAGGCGGGTTCAGCTAAGTGATGGTGCAATGGAAGCATCTCAGAAATGGGCCAGAGAGCGTGGGTCAGGCCCCGGTCACGGTCACCTCTGTAGAAGGAGAGCTGGAGGGGCCAGCCATGTGGGTGCCACAGCCTGGAGGTGGAGCTGCAGATGGGTGCAGCCTGGAGCCAGCTCTTGCTCCTGTTCGTTCCTGGGGCCATGCCCTTGCCCATGGCCAGCAGGTCCTCGCTATAGGCCAAGGGCCCATGGATGGGGTATGGGGTCCATTTCTGGTTTCACTATTCAGACCCATCGGCACATGGTTCTACATATGGTAGCTGTATATAAGACTTTAAATGTGTGGCTCTTTAAGTTTTCTAGCTTTGCTTTTCAAACTACCCTTGCTTATATTGTTGGAATTTTCACTGGAATTGTACTGACTATAGAGATCCACTTGAAGAGGGCTGACATCTTTACAGGGTTGAATCTTCCTACCCATTACATGCTATCCATTTCTAAAGACCTACCATAGATTTATTTTTCAGCATACCTGATGATTGATGCTTAAAAATTATTATAGCTCTATTTTTCCCTTCCCCCACTATTTCATTGGTTAGGGCTTCTGGTGAAATGATGAATAGAAATGGTGAGAACAAGAGTCTTTTTCTCATTCTTGATGTCAAGAAGAAAATTTAGTTAGTATTATATCAATAAGTGAAAAGTTTTCTATAATTTTTTGTTTTTATTTTACATATTCTTTATTAACTTAAAGGTGTTTCCCCTATTCACAATCAGAAAAGAAGTTTTTTCTTTCCCACCCACAATAAATTGTTGAATTTTAGGAATTATTTTTCTGCATCTATTGAGGAGATTGTGTGATTTTTTTTCTGTTTTATTGTTACTTAATGTGGTTAATTATAGCAGTTGGCCTTTTGATGTCAACACTGCTTTGCCTTACCGGAATAACTTAATTATTAAGTATTATTTATACACTACCACACTGGATTTCATATGCTAAATTTTGATTGATGCCTTTTGTGCTTGTGAGAGAAATTAACTTAAAATTTCTTTGCTTGTGATGTCTTTGATTTCTCATCTGATGGCTGTTCTGAACTTTCCATTCTCTGGAATAGTTTGGGTAAGACTGATGCTCTATTTTTATTTTGCTTTTTTTCTCTAAATAAAAAAAAATGGTTCGAAGAATTCAAATCCGAGCTATGTGGACCTAGAGATTTCTTTGTGGGAACTTTTCAATTACCATTGAATCTATTTAGTAGATGTAGGAGGACTATTGAGATTTTCAGTTTCTTTTGGTATCAGTTTTGTTCTTATCAAATTGTTCTGAATTTTCAAATTTATTAGCATACAGTTATCAGAAATATCTTATTATAGTTTATTGAAATGTTGAGATAATTATGTTTACAAAAAGTTTTAATATTATATACCATTTCTCAGTGCCCACATTTTGCAAAAATTCCAGCACAGTATCACAACAAGCATATTGATACTGATACCATCTGAGGGTTTTACAGATTTCTCCAGTTACACTCAGTTGTGTCTGTGTGTCACCTTGTAGATATGGTAATGATGCCTATTGTTTATTTGTAATACTGTTACTTTATATTTCATTTCTCTTTTAATTTGTCATTAGTTTTATCACTTCTATGTTTTCTCAATGGACAATCTTTTGATTTTGTTGAATTTTCTCTATCATGTCTTTCCTACTTAATCTTTGCTCTTTATGATTTCTTTTTTTTTCTATGTTCTTCTGGTTTAATTATCTGTTTTTATTTAGTTTTTGAGATGAAAACATGGATAATTGATTTTCATCTTTCTTAATAAATGCATTAAGGCTACACATTTTTCTCTGAGTAGTAGTTTCATCCACAAATTTTGAATTGGAATATTTTCATTATCTTGTATAGACAGTTATAGATATTTATTTTTTGTTATTTTGTGTATGAGTTTGTTTAGAACTTCCAGGTGATCAAGGATTTTCCAACATGATTTTTTATCTTTCCCTCTATTTTGATTAATTCTTAGGTTAATTATTCTGTAATAAGAATGAGACAATATTGTGAATGATATTAATCCCTGGAAATTTGTTGAGACAGAGTATTACCTCTATATGCTGTGTTCTGTGTTTGCACAGCAGGTCAAGTCTGATAATCATGGTTCTTAGGTCTCTATCTTTCTCAACTCTACCTTTCTATTATTTACTTAAGGAAGCAGGTCAGTGTCCCATCATGAGTGTAGATTGTCCATTTACCTTTTCAGTTCTGTCATCTTTTGTTTTATATATTTTGAAACTTTACTTTTATGTGCACAGACTTCTATAAATTTTTGTATTTTCCTAGTGACTTAATGGTGCTAGAATTTCTCTTGTTTTCTAGTGGTGATTTTTGCTGAAAGTTATATGATGTTAGTATAGCTTCCCCTAATATTTTTCAGATAGTGCTTTCATGGTATCTCCTCTACCTCCTTTGCCTTCAATATGCATTTACACATTTAAGGCAAATTTTATGCAAGCAGGACATATTTATCTTTCTTATGTCTTATAGTCTTTGTCTTATAATTGTGGGCTTTGACACAATTATATTTAATGTAATTTCAGATGTATTTGGATTTATCTGGTCTCTTACTTGGTTTCCAGTAGTCTCAAGTATTTTACATTCTGTTTTCTCTTTCATCTTGGACACTTTGGATTAATACATTTCTAAGTACTATGATTATCTTTTGATTAGTTAGTTATAACTTTTCTACAGTTATTACTATTATTTTTTGTCTTTTTGAGACAGGGTGTCTCTGCATTTCAGGCTGGCCTTCAGCTCACTTTGTAGCTCAGGCTGGTCTTGAACTCACAATGATCCTCCTGCCTCAGCCTCCCAAGTGCTGGGATTACAGGCATGAGCCACCACGACCAGCCCTTCTACAGTTATTTTACTAACAAAATGTAAAAATATATTCTTAACATTAGTCTTACATAAATTAATACTTTACACCAGTTCCCGGACAATGCTAAGAACTTAGGATATGCAATTCCATTTACTTTTCCCCCACTTTTTAAAAGAATTGTCATGTATTTTAATTCTATATATACTTAAAAACTCCAGAACATCTCATTATTAGTATGCTGTGGTCAGCATTCATTCTCCTTAATTTGTTTGTTGACCTTCCTGTCACCCTTCATTCCTTCTCAATTCCTTCCCTTCACCCCATGTGGTTCCCTCTGACTGGAACAGGCTGGCCTCCAACATGAGCAGCCCTGGGGCCCAGTTCCTGGTGAGATGAATATGCCAAGTGCCTCAATATTTCAGTTACAAATCTAAGTAAAACTGCATTTACAGTTTGTGTTCTGTCCACCCAGCTTGGCTAATGTAGCTTCATGAGAATTCTCAGGCCAAGCTCATGGGGTTCCTGGATCCCATGGAACCCATCCTGGAGGGGACAGGGAGGACCAGCCCCTGGCCTGCGCTGGTGGCCTCCACACCAACTTTTCCCTCTGCACTGCCCATCATCTCTGGGTGCCTTATCTACACACAGGGGGCACCTGTACCTTTGCCTGGCAGACAGCTGCCCTGATTGCTGGACAGCACAGACCTGAGCTGGAATGGAGAACAAGCTCCCCCGAAGACTCAGATGCCTTCCATCAACATTTGTGTCTCAGCCTCTCTTCCCTGGATATTAGCGGGCCACCAGAAAGCCTGCAGGCTCATGCTGTGTGATTGTGTGGAACCCAGAACTTGATGAGCAGGGGAACTGGCCAAGAGTAACTGCTCTATAAATACTTGTGGGGAGAGTGATTGCAAACGTGGATAGAATGAGGCCACCCATAAGGCATAATCTATTGACATGGTCCAAACTTGAGTCAGTTCTTTCTGAACGATGCTGGTTTACCTTGGACGTTGATTTGGGCATTGGCTGGGATGTGGAGTCACTGGATGCTGAACCTGGGAGAAGCACAGCAGCGGATGAGCCCTGACATGTGTGGGAGGCCTCCTCTGGAGCTGCCCTTATGAAAGGATGCAGACTGCTTTGATCCACATGGTGGAAAATCCATCTTTTCTTTAAAAATTCAAAATATTGGTCAAGCGAAGTCACCACTCATGTAGTGACTCAGTCTGTGACGAGGTCAGATCTATGCCATGTGTTGTGGGTGGAGGGAGGGTGGCCAGGGCCTCACATTCTGCTGCCTATGAGCAGCCCGGCTTGTGGCTTTGTGGCCCAGGATTCCTTGGCAAGTGGGAAACCTGATCCTTTGGCTGCTTCCCTCTTCCTGCCACAGAAGAGCAGCCCTTGGCAGGGAGGCGTGGGCTCAGAACTCCCAGGAAGCCTGGACATCAAGAGGCGAAGCAGGGCTGCCACATACATGTATGGTAATGCTCACTGTCCCCCAATTCCACATGATTTCTATTTGCTGCTTCCAATGGAGCTATTTTGCTAGCAGCTGGTCTTATGTGTTGGTTGTTTGAACCTCAAGACATCATTTCGTTAGTAAAGAGGGATTTGGAAGAAAGAAGGAGGAGAACAGTGGAAAATGAACAGAATGAACAAACCGTCTGTGCTGTTTCTCCACATTGCCCTTCATCTGAACGTCTCAGCCTAGCTAGGGCCCCCCACATCTTTGCACACAGACCCCAAGCCTTGTCCTTGCTGTGGCCTCCGCCTGGAACATTTTCCTCACACTCTCCTTAATGCACCCACACCCGCATCATCTTCTTAGGCTCAGCTAGGTGGATCATCCACCATGAAAGCTCATCCTAACTTTCTCCCTTTCCCCACACCCTTAGTTTCTATCATTCCTATTTGAAACAGCAAACAATAAAAAATTCTGTGTTTCCACCAAATAATAGTTTCTGGATACTAACTCTAGGTTGGAAGAATTGATATATCAATCTGTGCTTCCTCCACTAGCTTAGGACAATGAAAAAGTGTTTAAGTCTCCAAGAGATTTCATCTACCACATGAATAGATTGTAATTTATTGTCTTAAGATCACTTAAAATATTTTATTAAATATTGAGCATATAAAATAAATTTACAAAATGTATATATACTCTAAAAAATAAAAGTGTCATATTTACCTGGATATCAGTCATCAAGCTTAAAAAAAATCTTACCTCCAACCTTGAGGTATGTATAGAAGTAACTGCTGCCCTTCACTTTGAGGGTCATTCCTCTGCTTTCCTGGGTATTTTACCATATCCATTTGTATAACTGAATTTTCGTTTAGTTCTGCTTATTTCTAATTAATATTTGGATGACATTTTTATCCTTTTACTTTCAATTTATCTATGTTGTTATGTTTCTCATGAGCTTCTTATAGACAGCATATAGCTGGATCAAAAATTTTATCCACTCTACCATCTCTATATTTTAATTGGAGTATTTATACCATTTATGTTTAAAGTGATGATTGATATGTTAGGACCCCTGTTTTTGCATGTCTTTCTCTATCTTTTGTTCCTCCATTTATTTTTTGCTGTTCTTTGGATTAGTTGATGACTTTTTCAGAGTTCACTTTGATTTATTTATAATTCTTTTTGAATGTAACTGTTTTGCACAGTGGTTGGTGTATGTATTCCTAGTTACACGCATAACTCATCACATTGCTTGTTGACACTGGCATTTTACATGTTGAGTAAAGTGTAGAAAACTTATTCATGTTTGTTTCCTTTCACCCTCCTCATTTCTTAAATACTCTCACTTGAAGTACTTCTTTATTGACTGAGGCTGCAGCAGGGGTTATGATAACTTTTGCTTCAATCATGAAATGTAATTAAATCCATGGGGGAAAGATAATCTGCTGTCATAGCTTCTGCTTTTGCCTGTTTTAACTGTGCTTATTTCCTTCCTGAAGGCTTCAGTTATTTTATCACCTTCTGTTTGGAAAGCTTCTTTTTGTTTTTCTTTAAGAGAGATCTGTCAGTGGTGAACTCTTAGTTTTGTTAGCCAGAGAATATCTTTATTTTCCCTTCATTTTTGAAAGGTAGTTATAACACATATAGGATGTATGGTTGACACAAATTTTCTTTCACTTAAATATATGTTGTGCCTTTTTTCCTACTTTCAGTGTTTTCAGATGTGACATTTACTGCTGTTTGAATCGATATTTCTTTCTAAGTGACTTGCCATTTTCTTGGTTTTCAAGAATTTTTTGTCTCAATTTTCATAAGTTTAATTTTGACATCTTGATTTTGGAGGGTTTATTGTATTTGGTTCTATCATCTCTATTTGTTTCTTTTCAAAAACATCAATTTCTTTGTTGATACTTTATAAAATTTGCTTTGTTTCGATAGAATTTTCAAATGATTTCTAAAGCATTTTGATTATTGCTGCTTTAAGATCTTGTCAGAGAATTTCTAACATTTGATTCATCTTAACGTGAGCATAGGTTGACTGTGTTTTCTCATTTGAATTCTGGGTTGCTGGTTCATAACATTACTTGTGACTTTTAATTGCAGCTTGGACATTTTGATTATTGGTAGGAGACTTTTGATTTGATTTAAATCTTTTTAAAAAATATTTTATTTAAAGAGAAAAAAAAACAGAAAAAAGGGTAGAAAAAATACAGAATTTAAAAAAAAAACAGTAAGAAATCTGTAGTTGATAAATTACATATTGTCTTTTTAGACATAGTTGTTCAAGGTACAAATTTAAAGCATACAAAGTGGACATTCAAACAGTGAGGCTGCAAACAGTTCTGTTCAACGATCTAACAAAAACTTAGCAACATGGTTATCAATCTACACACTTAAATATACATGCAGTTATATCCTTTAGAGCACTTTCTTTTCCTCCTCTTGCTTTTTAAGTCCATTATTTATTTATATCGTGTTTCAGCTTGTTCAGTATCTTACTGATTTGTTTTGTTATTTAATTTTTTATTTTATTATTATTAATTAATTAATTATTTTATTTTGAAGGTAGTAAAATACAGCAGAAAAAGATGGAACAAAGCCAATTGAGACAGTGCGGTGAAATTGGTACAGAACTTCACAGAAGGTTTCCGGGATAACATTGATAGGTGCAATAGTATATCTCATTTTCTTCACAATAGTTGTTCTTTCAATCAGGTACAGCAAAATTGAAGGAAATACCAAACTTAAAAAAACAATAGAGCAATACCATTAATCAGAACAGAATAGAGCAATACCATTAATCAGAACAGAGTAAAACAGTGATAAAAAGATTTGCCTTTAAAGAGATGGTAGAAGGAAATCTCCCTTACTTGCTATATTGCATGTAGTCAAACTCACAAGAGATGCTCAGATCTCTGGCTCCCACTTGCTAAGGGGGTGTGTGTGTGGGTGAATGGATGTTTGATTCTTAGCCCACGCGCCAGTAGGCTCACAGCCGCTTACCAGAGCGGCGAGCTGGCTACCTGTTCTCCCAGTGCCCCAAGTTCCATCATGATGCAGAGCTCAGGAAATGCCGGTGGTTTTCGCCCTGGGGCGGCCACGGCTTGTCAGGCCACAGCCACTTACCAGAGCAGCAAGATGGCTGCTTGTTTTCTCAGCACCCCAAGTTCCAACATGGCCCTGATTTAAATCTTTAAGCCAGTAAGCAGCCTTCTATGTAGGTGTGGCATGGAGTTCTGGTCTATCCCTACAGACCTTTCTTGCAACCCAACTGCATTTTGGATTTCAGAATCAGCACGGCCCCTATGGTCTGCATCACTCTTTTGGAACTCTTGGAGCCCTACCTCACCCCTGCACCCTAGATAGGAAGACCTTCCCTAGTTCCCTGGGGTCAATGGTAACCATCTGTTTTTGGGTTTCTTCTGCCTCCCTTTTATGTGCAGGGTAGGAAAATCAAGCATTGGGAGAGGGAATGCTGCCTGCAGGGGGGCCACCTGCTGTGTCCTGTCACAGAGTGGGGCCACATTGGCATGTCCTGTGCTCTGCACTGCAGCATGTTAGCTCACATTCTGGGACCCTGGTCATGTTGCAGAGGCTGGCCCCCCACCAGGACTCTGTTGAGCTTCCTTCTTACCTGGACTCTTCTTGCCTTTTGACTGGCCTCTCTTTTGTTTGCCTGTTGGCAGTTCTGGTTTGTAGGCCTCACCAGCACCCTGCCTGGGGTGTACAGTAGATAGAAAGACAACTCCAGGACTTACCACACTTTTGTTCCTTAAATCCTTGGTCAGTTCTTTCTGACTTGCAGAATCCTGTTATTGTTGCCTGTTAAGTAATTTCTAGGGCATTCAACAGGGAGGAGAGAAGTGAGCCTATGTGATCTTATCTCGGAACTGGAAGTCTCTGTTCTGCTGACTTTGAACATGACGTGAATGCAATTATGCAGCGATTCCTCTTTGGTGAAGTTGCTCCTGTTACTCAATATTGTGTTCCAGGAACTCATTCATGCGATTTTGCTGCAGACTATCACTGATTTTTATTACGCTGTGGTATCTCACTGTGTGACACAATGCTAGTTACTTAACCATTCTGCTCTTGGTGGACCTTTGGGAGAGCTCTTTTTTCTTTCCTGCTGAAGTTGTCCTATGTACACCACCTGGGCACTGTACTGGTTTCAGCAGAGTGAATCTTGGGTGTGGCCATCTTCCTGGGTTCCAGTGAAAGCCAAGTTCTTTCCAGAAATGGTTGTGTCATTCAATCCTTCCATCAGATGGTACACATTTCTTACAGGCTCTTTTCTCCTTCTCCTTCTTCTCCTTCCTCTTTTCCTCTTCCTCTTCTTCCTTTTCCCTATTCCCTGCTCCTCTTCCTCTCTTCCTCTTTTCCGTCTTTGATGGGGTCTTACTGTGTAGTTCAGGCTGTCCTTGAACTGACTATATAGCTCAGGCTGGCCTCAAATTCCCAGCGATCTTTCTGCCTCATTCTCTCAAGTACTGGGACTCTCTCAAGTGCACCGTGGAGCCCCACTCCTCATCAATTCTTGATATTGTATTTTGAATGTTTTCCAGTGTGGGGGCAGACTATTGAATTTTTTCTCATTTTAGTTGGAATCTGCATTTTCTTTGTTATTAATAAGGCTGCACATATTTTTTAAAAATTTTATTTAAAGAGGGGGGAAGCAAAACAGAAAAAAGGTAGAAACAATACAGAATTAAAAAAATAAACAGTAAGAAATGACTATTTGATACATTACATATTGTCTTCTTGGATATAGTTGTTCAAGTTACAAAATTAAAGCATACAAAGTGGACATTCAAACAGTGAGGCTGCAAACAGTTCTGTTCATTGATCCAACAAAAACTTAGTAACATGATTATCAATCCTACACACTTAAGTATACATACAGTTATCTCTTTTAGAGCACTTTCTTTTCCTCCTCTTGCTTTTTTTTTCATTGTTTTATTTAAAGAAAAAATTTTGAAATGGAAAGAGGGTAGAAACAATACAAAATCTCAAAAACAAAACAAAACAAAACAAAAAAATAGTAACAAGTAATAATCACTAGTTGATAATTACATACTTTCCTCTTAGATGCAGTTGTTCAAGTTACAAAACTAAAGTCCACAAAGTGGACATCCAAACAGTGAGACTGCAGTCAGTTTTGCTCATCCATCCAACTAAAACTTTAGCAACATGGTTATTAATTCCACACACTCAAACATACATGCAGTTATATCCTTTAGAATATTCTCTTT